>JBBMEG010009352.1:0-33132 GCA_037832605.1 Cyclanthera cordifolia
TCGTTCAAATCTTGGAATGGGAGAGAAATACCACATGACTTTGACTGGAATATTTTTACCCCTACTTGCGCATTCTTTCGAAGTTTCCATCTTGATGTTCCACATGTAGGACACAATTCGACATTAGCAAGTTCTTTTCAATACAAACAACAGTCGTTGATGTAGGCATGAATCTTTTCATAATTCATTCCTAATGTACTTAAAATCTTCTTGGCATAATAGGTAGATATCGGAATTTCACTAGGACAAGGCAGTAGAACGCTCAATAGTTCTAACAACTCTGTGAAACTCTTATCGTCCATCCAAACTTTGCTTTCAAATTATAAAGCTTAATCAATGCAGATATCTTAGTAAAATTATTACAATGTGGGTATAATGGTTTCTTGGCATCCTCTAATGATTGCTCAAATATTGACGATTAAAATAATCGTGTGCAGCCTCAAACATACGTATTTGGTCATCTAAATCCTCATTTATGATTTGATCGATTGGAACATCGATTTCAATATTGCTTCTTTTCCTCGATATAGATTTTTCATGCCAAATCCATGTGTCGTAACTTTGATCGATACCATTTACAAATAAATGGTCTCTTATTACATTCACATTTTGGTACTTGACATTCACACATTTCAAACATGGACAACAAATGACATTTGACTCTTTGGAATGTCGTAAAGCATTTTCTATAAAAATCTTAACTCTTAAACTATATTCTTGTGACATTCGATCCTTAAGCATCCACAACTTAGCATATCCCAACTAAAATAATACCTACACACAAGGGTAAAAATCCAAACACAAATTTATAAAGCACTATTTACTTTAAGGCACTACAACTTTAAGACACTACTTTAAACATATAACTAAACCAAAAAACAAACAAATAAATAAAATAGATATTCAAAGATTAAAGGATGCATAATGTAGGTTAGAACCCTAGATATTTGAAAGGCAATAAATAAAGCAAATTGAGTGAATTAGATGTTGTTGAAAAGAAACCCACAAAACAAACACTAACACTTCCTTTATTCCATAGCTTTCAAGGTATGGAATAAATAAACTATAGCAAACTAAAAAATAACAAAAATAGCAAAAAAATAACAAAGAAATTAGTACCTTTGAAATGTAGTAGGTGGAAGAGAAGCTAGGAGCCCGAAAATGAAGAAGAAGAGAAAAAGAAAGCTTGGAAGAGAAGTAATGCGGACTGATTTTTTAGTAGTTTGGTGTCGGTTCTTTTGGTGTCAGTCAGACCGACACCAAAGATGACCGACACCAAATATTCGTGTTTTTTTTTAAAAAAAATTGGATTGACCGTCACCTATTCCTCTTTTGTAGTAGCGTGTAATTGAAAATAGTTACCATATAATCAAACTCATATTTAATTTAAAAGTAATTATCATTTGATTTTGTTATAATTAAATTAGTCCAATTTTGGCGAGCATAAAATAAAAATCATTTACCCACTTATTTTAAAGTAGTCGAATATGGAATAAAATATCAACCTGGATGAGTTTTAAGTCATTGATACTTGTTTAATCTAAACTGAAACTTAAGTTCACTTACCACCTCTTCTAATTTCATATATAAAACATCAATTTAATTTTAGATCGTAGCATTGAGATTTTTAATTAATTGAAAATAGTTGAACAAAAAATTAAAGGTTACATTGTAATTTATAACTACTTGAAAATAGTTGATATAAAATAAAACAGATAAATATATATACAAGTTTGAAAGGTTTGAATTAGTTTTATAAAATTGGTGACTTTGAAGATAATACTTTTGAATTAGGCTTGTTTCAATCTCAAAATTTAATTTACAAATTAATTTTCTCTAAAATTATATATATTGAGTACATTGTGAGAGCTCTAAAATGATACTTACAGCAATAACTAAATACATAAAATAAATCTATGCCCATTGAAATTATCGTAAATAATTATATGCTCATTGATAAGATCTTTACAAAAGAAACCAATGGTTTTATTAAGTTGAAGTAAATAGTTTTAACATTATTATAAGTAACGATTAATTGAGATTAATCATTGAATTCATTTATAAAATAATGTAATCAACCATACTTTACTTTATGCATTCTTCTTTGTACGAATTAGAACACTGATTTGCTATTTAATTTGATTACTCTCGTATACTTTTGTTGTAGGCTAAAATATCCCGAAAGACTCGGAAGAGGTTGGGACCCACCCGAAGGACAAACAAGCTAACGTCGACCCCTAGGGGGTCGCCAAGTCCATTGTCGACCCCTCGGGGGTCGGCCACGCCTTCGTCGATCCCTCGGGAGTCGGCCACGCTATCGTTGACCCCCGAAGGTCGGCCTCGCCATTTCCGACCCGTCAGGGGTTGGCCTCGCCATTGCCTACCCCCCGGGGGTCGACCAAATGAAGGCCACAACCGCCCAGGGGTCGGCGAAGGAAGTCCTTGACCCTCCGGGGTCGGCCCTTGCAGCCTCACCCTTCTTGGGTCTGGCAACGATTAGGTCAATTCAAGTGTATTGGTCGTAGAGGTCAGGACTCTCCGAAGAGTCGACCGAGTCCAAGTAACGTTTGGAGGCGCTGCACCTCGTGGCGTCGTCCGTTACAACGAGTAGGTCAATTCGAGTGGATTGGAGTTGGAGGGCAGAACTCTCCGAAGAGTCGACCGAGTCCAAGTAATGTATAGAGGCACTGCACCCAGTGGCATCGCCTGTTACAACGAGTGGGTCGGCCCGATGGCATTGGCGGTGGAGGTTAGGACTCTCCGAAGAGTCGACCAAGTACATAATCAAAACCATTACACCTCCAAAAAGTAAAGGTTAGGAGTTATGCCAGTATTCATACCCGGCTTAACGATGGACGTTTCTAACAGACGACCATTATATTGCCATAAGTGAACTGTAGCGGTTACGAGACCGGTTGATATAAAAGTCAAGTCATTTCTTCCTTTCAGGGGACGGATCCTAAGCTAAGTACTCTTAAGTTATTCCTAAAGTTCTAAATTATTCTCCTAAATTCCATTTTTAACTTAAGTCGGAGGCCCTGTAGCTCACACCACACCGGTGTGTCCTAATTTCACTTTTTTGTAGGCCATTTCGTCCTCAGTTAAACAAATTCTTACTGTGGATATCCGTTGACAATTTTTTGGCATCAACAGTTGGCGCCGTCTGTGGGGATGAGATATTGTTCTACCTAAAACGCTAAAATCCAAACCATTTTCCTATAAAAAATGTCGAACATTGAGAACGGCCACCACCACGGTGTCGATGAAGAATCGGACGTCGAGCACGCTCCGAGAAGGATTGCCTCTAGAGGACATGACGTCGTTCATGTCGAAAACCACCCGGATCCTGAAGGTGCGGTAGCCAGGCAGGAACCAGGGCGTGTGGTCCAAAGTTTACGACATTGGAGAAACAAGTGCAAGGGATGTCGGAGAGTTTGAGTCGCCTGATGGAGTTGCTTCGGCAACCACCTCTGGCTCAAAAAGCTGATGCTGGGAACCAGCAGGCACCGGAGGAGGCGGCCCCTCGACAGCCATCCAGGAAAAAAAGTTGTGGCAAAAAAGTCAGCTCCGATTGTTCGGGACCCTGGCAAAGGGAAAGCCCCAGCCACGGAGGTGCCGAAATAGGCACTTTCCCGGTACCGAAGACCGACCGAATGACTTCAACTAAGTGGTAATGACCGGAAGGAGGAGCATTCGGTCTACTAGAGGATCGGATACAGGACAGCAGAATCTTCTCGGACGCAATCAGTCCGAAGTAGCCAGCCAAGGAGCACTACGCGAGGGTCATCCACCCCACATCCCTAGAAAACTCCAAGTGCCAGACGGCGGGATCAAACTTGAGGGCGGATCTCAGGGATGTACTCAACCAACGTCGAAGAAAGGCGGAGGGTGACGTCGTCGAGGCTCAACCTTGTCTAGCCCAATTTCGTGTCCTCCAAGACCAGTTCGAAAGCATGAAGAAGGCACATGACTAAGACTAACTGGACCTGGATAGCCTGGTCGACCAGGTCGACCCTCCATTCACGGATGAAATCATGGAGGAGTCCGTCCTAGCAAAATTCAAACTCCCTGCTACCAAGGAGTACGATGGGTCTACAGATCCTGTCGAGCACTTAGATTTCTATTGGGTGTGGATGGAACTCCACGGAGTTCGAGAGGCGTTCAACTGCAGAGCGTTTTCATTCAAGCTTACAGGACTAGCCCGAAGTTGGTTCGGGCAGCTCAAGCGTAAGTCCATTGCCTATTTCAGAGAGCTATCCAGGGCTTTCGTCACCAAATTCCTAGGGGGACGGGATCAGAAGAAACCGGTCACCCATTTACTGACCGTGAAGCAAATGAGTCATGACAATCTTCAGGAGTACTCTGATAGCACGGCTCTCGTAGTAGTCTTTGCCGGACTTGGGGATTAAAAATTCCTATGATCGCTAGGGAAAAAGGCTTCACTCACTTATTCTGAGCTGCTAACCAGAGCGCAAAAGTACATGAGTGTAGAGGAGCAGGTGAATTCCCGAGGAGGCACAAAAGGAAGGCACTCCCTTCAAGAGCGCGAGAAGTCAAACAGCCGTCGCGAGGCTGATTACAAGGAATCGCGAAAACGAAGGGCGGAAGAGCGCTCGATGAAAAAAGAGAAGGCCGAATGACGAGGGGTACCCCTTAGCCGGTTCAAAAAGTACACTCCCACGTTAGTTCTCGTAGAGCATATCTTGATGGAAATTAAAGATAAGGACAAGCTGAAGTGGCCAAGCCAGACTAAGGCAAGGTTCAACATAAGAAATATAGGCAAGTACTGCCTATTTCACAGGGACCATGGCCACGCTACCTCGAATTGCTACGACCTGAAGGAATCCATACAGTCGCTCATCCGAAGAGGACAATTGGACAAGTACGTGGGAGAGGGTGAAAAAACGTCTGAGTCCCCTAGCAAGAAAATGGGAGGCGAAAAGTCACCACCATCACCAGAAATCAGAACTATCATCAGAGGGCCGACTGGCGGAGGGTCCAACTGAATTCGGAAGGGCAAAGTGAAGCAGACAAGAGGTGCCCTAAGGGGCGAAGAAGTGCGCATGATGGAAGTAGTGGACGAGCAACTGGGCTTCACTACTGCTGAGGCTGTAGCACTGCACTAGCCGCACAACGACGCCTAAGTCGTGTCCTTGACCTTATCCAACATCCGTGTTAGAAGGATCCTCATCGAGGGAGGTAGTTTGGCGAATGTGTTGTCGCTAAAAGCTTACAACGCCATGAAGCTGAGAAGGGAAAGACTCATCCGAACTGGACGCCCCTAGTTGAGTTTGGCGGTAGCACTCTGGTTCTTGAGAGATCAGTCGAACTCCCAGTGGCTTTCGGCGAAGGGGACAACATAGTCCTGCACTTCGTCAATTTCTTGGTGGTGAACGACAACTTCGCCTACAACGCAATACTAGGAAGACCCACGATTCATGGGCTATGGGCGGCCGCATCAACTTACCACTAGGTGATAAAGTTCCCTACTCCTATGGGGGTAGGGCAAGTTAGAGGAGAACAACTATCCTCGAGGGATGCTACCACAAAGCCTACGAGGCATGGTAAAGGGTCCCTGAAGTAAAAGGTTGTTGAAAGAGGATCAGTTCCAGGTGAGGCTGTCCAAGGAATAACACTTGTGGGGGTACAAGTCCTACAAGTACCCAGGTCCCAAAGTGCGAGGGCTGAAGCTTTGGCAAAGTTAGATGTCGCCTACGGAGGTGGTCCAAAGAAAAACACCTGCACAGGTACAAGTCCAACAAGTACTTAGGTTCCAAAATGCCAAGGTCAATGCTTTGGAAAAGTTAAATGCCGCCTACGGAGGTGGTCCAAGGAACAACACCTGTAGAGATAAAAATCCAATTAGGTTCCAAAGCGCCAAGGCCGATGCTTTGGCAAAGTCAAAGGCCGCCTACGAAATCAAGGTGAACAAGACCGTGCCAGTAGAGATCCTAGGCAAGCCTAGTATCACTACCAAGCCGTTGCACGAAGTTAGCGAGGCAACCCCTATCTCGCCAGCAACGTGGATAACCCTTTTCCTTGAATACTTAGGGGAGGAGAAGTTGCCAGACGACAAAAAGGACGCCCGACGATTTAAGTTCAACACTTTCAAAAGATGCACGAAGGCGTCTATGGCAATCATGAAGGGGCAAGGTCCTCAACCAAAAAGTTAGTCAGGCAAGGCTACTTTTAGCCGACCATGGCTGAAGACTCCAAGAAGTATACTTGGGCATGCGACAAGTGCCAGGGGTTCGCTGCCATCCAGAGGCAGCCGCCCGAGGTCCTAACAAGCAAGTGTTGTGGGCGTACCGCACTACACCTAGGACGTCAACGAGCAAAACCTTCTACTCGTTAGCCTTTGGGGCAGGAGCAGTGATTTCGATCGAGGTAGGATTTTCATCCCTGCACGTAGTGTCTTTTGACACAACTCAAAATAACCAGTAGCTGCGGATGAGTCTAAATCTCCTGGAAGAGAAAAGGGACGTAACCCACATAAGAGAAACACGGTACAAAGGCCGCCTTGCCAAGTACTACAACTCCCAAGTCAAGGAAAACCGCTTCTAAGTTGGCAACTTAGTGCTAAGGAGGATGATGTCAAACACCAAGTAACTCAACAGTGGAGTCCTGAGGCCAAATTTGGAAGGATCATACTAGGTCGCCTAAGGGGCACACTCAGGCGCCTACTACCTCGAGGACATGGACAGGAATAAGATCCTCCATCCTTTGAGTCTAGAACAGTTGAAAATGTATGTTCAATATAATGTAGATCAAGTTGTTAATAAATAAAGTGTTATTTTCTCATTCTTTCAAAAAGCTGTCTTAATTTAAGTATAATGATTATATTGTCATAAACTTAAATTGGGGGTAAGTAAGATAGAGAGAAAAAGTCAAGAGCTTTAATTCATTCAAAGTTTAAAATTTCTCGAGTACAACCTAGAGGAAAGACAAAGACTGCAAAGTAAAATGCTTCAAGTAAAAGGAAGGCAACAAAAAAGTCATCAAGGCCCCCCGGAGCTGCGCCTACTAGAGGTTGGTCAGTTGAGTCCGGCTTGGGCAGAATTTGTCCTAGCCGGAAGTACCTGACTTCTTTTAGGCACTCCTTGGAAGAGGCAAAATTCGTAGCAAGCGGCTTGTACTGGATCACTTAAAAGTCTGAATTCGAAGGCTGGCAAAGAAAGGTCGCTGACTTTTTCTGCAGTGCTGGAACGAAGAGACCGAAAAAGGGGAAGGAGGTTGCCATAGCGAACTCCCTTCTGAATTCGGTCCAGTACCCAGCCGATGGCAGCCTCACCGGCGTTGTTCTCCAAAACTACTAAAGCAGAATTGCCTTTCACAAGATTAGCCAAGTAAGCGGCATGCTTCAGCTTCCCTTCAGCAGAAGCCAACTCTCGTTGAATGCAAGCAATAGTAGACAAGTTTTTTTGGCGTGTATAGACAACAAGACTTTAGACCGCTTCGCGAAAAGTCTGAATGTCGACTAAGGTAGCTTCCGAAATTCGCTGAGCTTCTCGAGCCTGTGCCAGCTCCCACTTAAGCTTCTCAAAGCTTGTTGACAAGGAAGAGCGTGTGTGACGCGAGTCCTCAGAAAGGTGACAGGAAGCCAAGGCGAAATGCATGAAGGCCTACAAATACAAAGGTAACAAGTTAGCCTACATACTTAGATAAATGTGTGGCTATAAAGAAGATAAGTACATAAAAAAGCAACAAGGTCATCTAGTGCTGACTTGCTAGAACTAGGCCTACTAAGTCCGGCTTGGACAGATTCGGTCCTAGCTGGAAGAGCCTAGCCTAGAAGGTCATTCTCAAACGCACTTTGGGAGAGGCGAAAGTCATGAGCAACCTGCAGTAGATCACCAGGAAGTCCAGACTCGAAGGTCGGCAAAGAAAGGTCAGCGACCTTTGCTATTGTAGTGGCGCAAAAAGACTTAGAGAGAGACTAGGGGGTACCATGGCTAACCCATCCTTTAATTCGATCTAGCGCTCAATCGGTAGTAGTTGCGCCAAAGTTATTCTTCAAAATTACAAAGGCAGGAGAGCCTTTCAACTAAATTGACTGAGTATGAGGGATCCTACAACTTTACTTTATCAGAAGTCAAACTTCTGACATAGCCGAGCGAGGGTAGATGAGTCGTCCGTATAAGTTCAAGCGATAAGACTTTGGACCGCCGTAGCGGAAGTCCAAAAGTCAGCCAAGGCGACTTCATCAACACCCTGAGCCTCACGAGCTTGGGTCAAGTCCCATTTGGATTGAACGATGCTAGAAGACCAAGAGAAGCGTGTAAGGCTCAAGTCCTCTCGAAGGTATCACGAAGTTGAAGCAAGGCACATAAAGACCTGCCCTCCAAAAACTACAAGGAAGTCTGCAGTCCTCCGAAGTAAGGTTCACCATACCATTGGTGGGAGTCCTAAAAGCAAGGGAACGAGATCCCGACAACTAAAGTAGCATTCGAAGTTAGTATACTCTGCAGGCTGTGGACCCCAAAGAACATAGTTCAACTGTTGGAAGCTACCTACGACTACAAAGGCCCAATGTCGAGTCCTCTTTTTAAAAGAGGAGGCTAAGGTGGTCGGACTCAGTCTCATAATCGGATGAAGGGTCCATGATAGCCAAAGTAACGAGTAATCTGCGAAAAATGAAGTTAGGAAAAAGGCAAGTCTCTAGCAAAGAGAGCCTAAGTACCCTATGAAATTTGAAAAGGGCTGAATCGGCAAGACTTTTATATAAAGAGTGCCTAAGTAACCTGAAAATTTTGAAAGGAATATAAATGCGCAAGACTTTTACAAAAAGAGCCTAAGTGTAGTGAGTCTTTGAAAAAATAACCTACTAGGCGAAAATTTCAAAAATGTGCTTAGGGGTGGCAAGTCTCTAAAAAAGAAAACTACTTGGCCGAAAAGAACTAAAGGTAGTGAGTCTTTGCAAAAGGAGGCTACTTGGCCAAATTGCTGAAAAAGAATATCTAAAAAGTTGACACTCTAAAAAGAGAACCTTTGAAACAACGAACTACTCTTCAAATTTCGACAACAAAGTAAGTCAAAAAATGAAGAGTGGGGGTAATGTTGTAGACTAAAATATCCCGAAAGACTCGGAAGAGGTTGGGACCTACCCTAAGGACAAACAAGCTAACGTCGACCCCTCGCGGGTCGGCCAAATGGAAGCGTCGACCCGTAGGGGGTCAACCAAGTCTATTGTCGATCCCTCGAGGGTTGACCATGCCATTTCAAACCCTCCAGGGGTCGACCAACGCCCTTGCCGACCCCCCAGAGGTCGTCCTCGCCATTGCCTACCCCCTAGGGGTCGGCCAAATAGAGGCCACAACCCCTCAGGGGTCGGCCGAGCAAGACCGACTCCTCTCGGGTCGGCCAAGGAAGGCCTTGGCCCTCCGTGGCCGGCCCTTGCAGCCTCACCCTTCTCGGGTCCATCAAAGAGTAGGTCAATCTGAGTGGATTGGCCATGGAGGTCAGGACTCTTCGAAGAGTCAACCGAGTTCAAGTAACGTTTGGAGGCGCTGCACCCCGTGGCGTCGCCCGTTACAACGAGTAAGTCAATTCAATTGGATTGGCCGTTGAGGTTAGGACTCTCCAAAGAGTCGACCGAGTCCAAGAAACGTATGGAGGCATTGCACCACGTAGCGTCGCCCATTACAACGAGTAGGTCGGCTCAATGGGTTTAGCTGTGGAGGTCAGGACTCTCCGAAGAGTCGACCAAGTCCAAAATCAAGACCGTTACACCTCCAAAGTGTAACGGTCAGGAGTTACGCCGGTATTAATACTTGGCTTAATGACGGAAATTTCTAACGGTCGGCCATTATATCGCCATAAGTGAGCTGCAGCGGTTACGAGACTGGCTGCTATAAAAGTTAAGTCATTTCTCCCTTTCAGGGGACGGATCCTAAGCTAAGTACTCTTAAGCCATTCCTAAAGTTCTAAATTATTCTCCTAAATTCCGTTTTTGACTTAGGCATCAGAGGCCCTGTGGCTCACACCACATCAATGTGTCCTAATTTCTCTTTTTGGCAGGCCTTTTCGTCCTCAGTTAAACAAATTCTTACTGTGAATATCCGTTGACCATTTTTCGGCAGCAACAACTTTTAAGCTTAACCTTATTTTTCATGTTTGTTATTTAATTTAATTTTTAACGTTATGAACATGAGATAAGAAAAGGAATATTATGACATAAACTCTCCTTTTCTTATAATTTATGTTTATCATTTCAAGCACTTTGTTTACTTTGAAGGGAAATGATAAAAAATGTCTAAATTTTAGAAAATAATTTAGAGAATATATGGTTTTTTTAAGATTTTAAATTTATGTCTAAATAGATTTGGGGGAGAGAGAATTGTTTTATCTCTGATATATCGTCAACCCAATTTTTAATATTTTCAAAAAAAAAAAAAAAGAAAAAAACGAAAGAACGCTCGTACAAACCATATCACATCCTTCTCTCTTAATTCAAGGAAAACAATAACTGCTTCTCACTGACCTCCCATTCCATAAATTCTCTTAAAAAAAATAGAGATTTGCTATTTGGCCTTAAAATACAACAAATTAAAAAAAAAATCGTCTAAAACTAATTCAGCAAAGGATGCACGAACGGAAAATATTGAAGGGAATTGGGCTAGTAGAAATGTCTATCTTAACAAACTAAGCGGATGCAAGCGAACTCCAGCATCAAGAACATTCAATCATACGCCATCTGGGTGGAGGTATCTTGTGGACTGAAGCATTTACCATGTGATATCCATAAAGACGCGAAGGAACTCTGTAACAACCGGAAGTTATTCTAGTTTAAAAGGAATTGAGTAGTTGTTAATTGGTTATTCTACAGGTTTATTAAGGGTTATAAAATTGATTAAATATAAGTATTTATCCCATTCCAATCAAATTTTACCGCTATCACATCATTTAATTGATTTGACCTAATTTTATTAAAGAAAATTAAGTTTTTTTTTCTTCTTTTTCATCAATTTGTTTCTTCTTCCACGTTTTCTCTCCCTCATCTTCTTTTTCGTTCACGCACACAAGGTTGTGCTGGAGAGAAGCCGCCTTTCATCTCTCTGTTGCCAATCAAATCCGGCAAGCCCAGTCGCGATTTGGGCAGTGCAAAGTCGAACTCATCCCACCATGTTCACGTCCCAACCGCAATATACCCTTGGTCGTGTCTTCGTGAGCAAACTGTAAGAGTTCTCGCTAGGTAATTTTTGTATGGTAAACTGATGATTGGTTGATTTTTGGCACATGATTTTATATCTAGGTTATGGTTGGTTGAGATTTTACTGGTGAATTATATATTTGTGTTGTTGTTGAGATTAGAACCTTGATAAGAATTCATGACTGGTATTTAAGCATAGACTAAACTTGGATTATTGTTCGGTGGGTAAAATGAAATCTTTTATTGAAACTTCAAATGTGAAACTATTTAGTAAAACAAATTGTAATTGTATTTATTTTAGTAGACCTCTTTTGTTATTTTGTTGGCCATGATCAAATCCGTTAAGTGTTGAAGCCTTATGTACTAGATTCTTTAGCTGGTGAGACCATGTGCGGGTGAGAACATTAACGAATTAATGTTTTTATCCTTGATTAGTTGCCTTTAGGTCATGAGTTATTGAAAAGAGAACATGTTGGCTAAGTTTGATCAGCTTTGACCGAGTCCCAAGACCCGAGCACCCGTTTTTAAAAGTGTGGTCTCTTGAATGATTTTGTCATATTGAGTTTGTTTTTAATGGTCGTAAGTGCTAATTCTAACCCGTTTTTTCGTTATGGCTATTTTTAAGTGTCAATCTTCCTGGTTCGTGAGTTTTAGAGCTAAGGAGCTCATATGGGAATTTCGGCCAGGTAAGAAACCATTACCTGTAACAGCCCAACTTTTCGCTCCCTGTTTTACAAGGTTAGTTTTGTAATTTTTTTGGACTTACCGAGAACCCCAGAAGTCATTTTAAATTTTATTTTTGGTTTAAAGTAGTTATTAAAGTTATTTCTCGGAAGGTGTGAAGTCGGATTTTGAAAACTAAGGGTATTTTGGTCATTTTTAGCCCTAGGGGCATTTTGATAATTTTCCAGGGACTTTTGTCTTTATAAATAAAGCCAAAATAGCAAATCATTAGACTATAATTTTGTTTCACAGAAAACCGTGCAGCACCGTCAAATTTCTAGGTCTGTGTGCTCCCAGCCGACAACTGCCGACAAGGTCATCATCGCCGCCTGAAAGTCGCCGACAACTGCGTGAGATTCAGCGCCCAGCCATTCGCGAGACGCCGCGTGTCACTTCTCCAGTCGCCACTGCCCCCACTGTCACGCATCAATTCAGAAGCAGGGAACTTGCACCGACAGCTTCGTCCAGCCATTCCTAGAGCGCCATGTGTCACCGTCGCCGCCTTACCCAACCCAAGCCTTACACCTAGCCGACACTAAGCCTGACAATCGCCGAACCTACAGAAGTTGTTGCCCGAGCCTAAGGCAGCGAATCTGAGAGTGCCACGTACGCCCGAAGCGACATCGTTGTCCCATGCGAGTGAGCTTCAAGCGCCACCGTCGCCTTTTCACACTCCTCCGTCGCTTTTGCACGCGCCGCCGCTGTCGGTTACTGTTCCGGTCACGCGCCGCAGCCGTCTCGCCGGAAAACTTTCGGGTAGTGTATTTTAAGTATTTTTGACATTCCGACTTCATTTTTTATGGTTTGGAGGCCAGATTCTTATTGTTTTGCACTGTTTTGAATAGTTTAGCTTGAAAAATGGTCTCGAGATGATTAATTCGAGTATGATAAATGAACTAGTGTTCTCGATCAAGGTAAGGGGATTTCTTGGCATTTTTGGGAGCCTTATAACTAAGAAACTGCACGTGTGGTTTAATTTAAATTAAGTTTAGAAGATGTCTTGTGCCTTGCTTGCCGAGTATTTATGAATTGTGTTTATGCCTATATATGTATATTTTATGGCTGTCATGTTTATGTTCTGAATACGCTCATTAGCGGGTGACCCATTAGAAGACCCGGAAGTGGCATTCCCAAACAGGGTAGCCCTAGATGAGTGCAATATTCGCCTTATGAGACCCGGAAGTGGCATGTCCCTTCAGGATAGCCCTGGAGTCATTTTCATTATCCAGTAAGCATTTGATCTATTTAAGTCCTACGGGACTCCGGTGTCTCTGTTCTATATTCACTCTCGGTTCCATGTTTATGCTTCATATGTTTTAATATGTGGTTTCTGGTTGGAAACCTTACTGATTTTTATAAGTCACCTTGTTTTCTTCTGTGGATTCCACAGGTACGCATGGACTCTACGAGGATGGGTGATCGGTGAAGCTGAAAAGACCATGGGCCTGAGACGTGTGATGTCGAGTTTATGACATTTCTTTTGTTTGAGTCATTTAAACTGCATCTTTAGAACTGATTTCCGCTGCACAATGTTTTATCTCTTTTCTTGGATTTATCTTAAATTGGGTACCCATTTACATGTTTTAGACGACTTTTATTGTTATTAAATGAAGCTTTATTGACTGGATCCCTGCACTTTAAGGGTTATTTTAAAACTTGCATGTCTGAGTAGTATAGAGTCGCCTCGAGTTGGGTCGGGTCTTTACAGTTGGTATCAGAGCCCAGAGTCATAAATTCTGTAGACTGACTTACATTGTAAGTTGTTGAGTCTCATGGTCTTCAGCTATCGATCTTCACCATGTATTCGACGTGTATTTTCTTTAATTATTCATTTTAACAAGCATGAGTAGTTAGAACTAAATTCGAATTCTGTTCGTAAACTGTGAACTGCTATGTTATGCCGTGTTACCTTATTAGTAGTCTGAAATTGTTGAGCAAGAGGGAAGTAAGAGATCGAGTTTCCATTGTAGCTTAGAAGTATGTCTGAGAGAACCACCTGCAGCAATGTCTGTCGTAATAACCATGGGGCAGAGGAAGAGGAAAGGGAGCAGGAGTGCCAGCTGTTCCTAGAAGGAATACCCGAGCAGCTAGTTAGCCGGCTGGACCCTCGAACCCACCAGCTGGAACGACCTTAGTGCCAAGATTGATTGTGGAAGCCATGACCACTATCCAGATGATGATCAAAGGCACTATACAGGAGCTATTGCCAGCATTCCAGGCAGTTTCACAACAGGGGGTTGCCTCACCTAGAGCAGATGCCCCTCAAAGGGAAGGCCCAGATGTTAGTGTTACTTCGGTGGCTCCCACCCGACCGCAGGAGCATATCATAGTTAAGCAGAGTGAGGACACGACCGCGACCTTAGCAGTAGTGTCAGCGCAGCAAGTACAGCAAATGCCAACCTTAGTGGGGCTGAGTAAGAACATGACTGTTTAAGGTGTTTCTGATAATACCAAGATGATCAGAGATTTTAAGAAGTTCGATCCTAAGGAGTTTGATGGCTCTTCCATGGACCCGTTGGTGGCTGACACATAGATTGAAGACATGGAGGCCTATTCGATAACATGGATTGTCTCGAGGATCAGATGGTGAGGTGTGCAACTTTTGTCATGCATGGCGAAGCGAAAACCTGGTATAAGGCCGAGAAGAAGAGGAGGACGCCTGTTGATGGGCCTATGGATTGGATCCCTGCACTTTAAGGGTTATTTTAAAACATGCATGTCTGGGTAGTATAGAGTTGACTCGGGTTGGGTCGGGTCTTTACATTACCTATTCTCGTGGTCTATGGTGTAATAACATGTATGCATGTTGATTGAGCTTGTTGTTATCTTGATAATTGTGGTGTTTCTATGATATCTATTACGTGAATATGATTTGAGTGTACTTATACTATTATGTTCTTTTGAGTTATTGTTGATGCTTGTTAGGCCGTGATGTTTTACAGCCTAACATTGCTTTATATGTTGAGTTCGTGCTAGGTTGAGTTAGACTTGACCAGCTTTTCCTGTTGCTTTATTGTTTAGAGCTAGTGGTGCCTGGTGTTTTTGGAGTTGTAGGAACGAGTTGGTAGTTACCCTTGAAGGTTGTGTTTACCTAAGGATCGTGGTAGTTGAAGCTATTGTCTGTAGGTTGTGGTTATAAGATGAGTTATTGAACTCGTGATGGTAACTTGAAAAATTAAGTGTAGCCTTGTTGGTGCTTTTGGTGTTACTGAAATAAAAGTTTGTGTTTGAGTTCCTGACCTTTTAAGGTTGTAGCTTGTGGACCGAGGTGTCTAGTAGTGGATGTTTCGTTGTGTTCTCTTGGTGAGAAAAGAAGAGAGCTCGTGCTAGCTGCATGTATTCATTAAGTTGAAGCGCTGAATTGTTGTTATAGTAAGCCACTTATTGGAAGTTCAAGTTTAGTTTGGAGACTAGTGTTTGTTGTTGCCTTTGAGATGAATTGGCGGAGCATTGGAGCTCTTTGGTGGTTTGTGTTGCTAGACGTTGTCCTTTGATCAACATGGTATGTTACCAAGATTTTGAAAGTTAAAAGTTTTGCTCATTAGAGGTTTGGTTACCTCTTAGCAAGTTGTTAGTTTTTTTGACTTGTGTATGCTTTGAGAGTGTTGTTGGTTAACCACACATGTTGGATAAGTTGTTGCAACGTAGCGTTGTATATTCCCTAGGAGTTAAAAAAAATAGTTTGAGCTATTGAAGCACGTTATTCTTGATGATTTGGCTAGTCTCAGATTGTTATTCCAAGCAGTTGATTGGTTTGAGTAAGCTAGTGGTTCTAAAAGTTGATATTCTAAGACCGGGTTGATTTGTTGCTCATGTTGATTTTGAGTATTAGTGTAACATCCATTAGATGTTCCCTGAATCGAAAGTTGAACCCATTTCCAAGTTTTCGAGGTAAACCTTGATGTTCCTTGTTGAGAAGTAAGGTTTGAGAAGTTGAAGTTGAGACTGTCGTAAGTGCCTGACTAGCTAAGAAAGACCTTAGACTAAGATTGATAAGTTTGAAGTTCATTTAGCCTGTTGTGAGAAGCACTAGGGAGGCTTGGTTGTTAAAGATTGGTTATCTGAAGAAAAAAAAAGTGAGCAGTCTGTTGCTTGGTTAATCATTGTTGGTGTAAAGTTCGTTGTGATGCTTCCAACTTTGTGATTAAGAGTTCGTGTAGTTGTGCCTTAAGAGGTTCTCAAAGTTCTTGGTATTTCAAGATTGGTTCATAGATCCATTGTTGGTAGCAACAGTTGAGAAGTTGGTTGTTTTTAGTGTACCGTGAAATGGTTTCTTCGAGTTATATCTCTAGAGTGGTCATAGTTTTGACAGGTTGAGGTTTGCCTTAGAGAGTTCTAGTCGAGCTGTGGGAGTTTTGCCACCTGTTGTACACCTAAACTGAGTTTAAGGAGTTCCTTGTGAGGCCGAGTGGCCAGTGAGAGTGTGTGGCCATTGATTGTAAGGCATGAGTTGCCAAATGGTTTTTCGTAGTGTTCAAGAGTGAGAAGTCTCTTAAGGTGCTATGATCATGAGAGCTTAGGGTGAACACTGTTGGTAAGAGCTAGTTTTTATGAGACATAGTTGAAGATTCGAGGTTTAGGGTTGGATTCCCATAAGATACTTCAAGTTGATCTGTTGAGTTGTGGTTGGAGACAATTGTTGGCTTATAAGAACAAGTTATGTTTTGCGTAGGTCGTTGTTTGTTGCTGCCTCAGCGGGCATCATGTAAGTGACGTTTCCTTTTGCCAGTGGTTCGAGCAAAATTTTGGAGTTGCTAGTTCTTTTGAGGTTATTGTTTTTAGAGCTAGATTTGTTGCTTTTGTTACTAAGCCAAGAGAGTTTGTGCTCAAGTAAGAAAAAAAATTGTTCACCTTGGTGATAACTTGTTGGTAGGGTCGATGTGGGACCCTAAGTGATTGTAATATTGGCTGTTGAATGGATTAGAATTTCATTGTAGTTTCATTGTTTTGGATTTTGCTTAGGTGGCAAGCTTTGTGGAGGAGAGTGAGCATCATTCTTTGTAGTGTTTGAGTTTTGCTTGGTTTGGAGTTGAGGCTAGTGAGCCAAAGGTTTATGTGGTGAATTGTAGTTGTTTCTGTATTATCCTGATGTGATGCTAAGCTTCCTATTGGTTGTGGTACTTGAGAAGTACTGTTGAGGATAGTTCGAAAACCGCTCGGAACGGCCCTTGGAACTCGATTGAAGAATCCCCTAAAGAATCTCCACCTAAAAGGGGTCGTACAGGACAAACAGGTGAGAATTAGGCTTTAAAAACCCAAAAAACGGACTCGGGACATGGGATTTACCTTAGAAACGAAGTTTGGGTTTTTCCGGTCACCGGCGACCGCGCGTGAACTCGGCGGCGGCGCGTGGGCTGGGACTCGCTGATGCGTGAGGCGCGTGCACAAGTAGGCTGGGGTGCGTCAGAGGCTGCTTCGGAAACAGGTACGTAAGACGCGTCAGGTTCAGGTTGGCGCGCGCGGCTTGGAGGCTAGGCTCGGATGATGCTGCAGGCTCGGCGTGGACTCCTCCGATCCGAAGCTACGAAATCTCAGCTTTTGAGTGGCTTACAGAACGGCGAACGCTTCTTGGTGCAGACGCGGGCGGGCTCTGATTGGTCGACACGATGGCGCGGCTGGTTGGATGAAGCGGGCGGCGCTGGCACGGCCAACAATGGCTTGACGCGTGGCGGCTCGCAGCTGGCACGTCAGTTGGCGGTCGGTGGCTACAAGAAAGACGACGGCGGCTCCTGAGGAAACACGTCCTGATGGCTAATGATTGGCTCTGAAAATCGAGCAATCATGGGGTATTTATAGCCCAATGATTAGGATTTTCCAAACCCTTTTTGTCCTCTAGCCTATCTTGTGTTTTTCCCTATTTTGTCCTTTAGTGCCAAAATTACAAAATTTCCCTTGTTGACCCAAATCTCCCATTTTGACCCGAATTTCATGAAAAGATGTTTTCCCCTTGTTTTTTTAAGTCTAAATTCAAAACCCTAAGGGTACAATAGTCATTAACTTCCCGAATTTTCCTAAAATAAACTAATAAATTTAATTTCTATTAAATTTCAACATAACGGGTTGTTACATATTACTTTTCAGTTGTTACCTTGAGAAATTAAGTGGAAGCTCTTGTTGTTAAAGACTTTCGGTCACCTTGGTTAGGTGATGTTCGTTCAAGGCTTCTTGTTTTAGTTGTACCGTGTCCTCGAGATTGAGTGGTTGGAGATCTGTTTAGTTATGCAATGTGAATCAATGATCAAAGCGGTGAGTCTCGTGGTTTTATGAGACATGTTGAAGTGTCTCTGTTTGACCTTATAAGGAAAATAACTTGCAAGAATTTTGATTCTTCGAAGGCTTAGATCGTTTAGGATCTGCTGGGATGGTTTTGCCCTCGTGCTTATAGAATCTTGTGTTGGGTTTTACAGTTTGTCGTTAGTGAGCGCAACTTAGATGCTGGAAGTTGATTTCATTCTAGTGTGTGGCGTTTCTGTTGTGGTTCTTGTCTATTTTAGTGATTTGTGTTATGTTCCGTAGTTGTTTGACTTAGAAAACTTTCGAGGACGAAAGTTTTTCTAACGAGGTAATATTGTAACAACCCAAAGTTTTCAAGCTTTAAATCAAAATTCTAATTTAAAATAAATTGAGTAGCCCTTAAAAAGGCATTGGTATTATTAGAGAGGTTTATTAAGCGTTATAAAATTAATTAAATAGAAGTATTTATAGATTAATTAGATTTATTCCTTACCAATCAAATCCTGCAGCCATCACATCATTTAATTGCTTTGGCCTAATTTTATTATAGAAAAATTAAGTTTTTTTTTTCTTCTGATTAATTTGTTGCTTGCTCCACGTTTTCTCTCCCTCATCCTTGCTCTTCGTTCACACACAGGGAGTGTTGGAGAGAAGTCGCCTCCCATCTCTCTGTTGCACCAATCAAATTCACCCTGCCACGTTCACGTCCCAACCGCAATATACCCTTGGTTGTGTCTTCGTCAGCAAGCTGTAAGAGTTATCTCTAGGTAATTTTTTTATGATAAACTAATGATTGGTTGATTTTTGGCACATGATTTTATATATAGATTGTGGTTGGTTGAGATTTCACTGATTAATTAGATTTTTGCGCTATTTGAGTAAACTTTGATTGTTGTTCGGTGGGTAAAATGAAACTTTTTTATTGAAACTTCAAATGTGAAACTATTATGTAAAACAAATTGTAATTGTATTTATTATGGTAGACTCTTTTGCTATTTTTTTAGTCATGATCAAACCTATTAAGTGTTGAAGCCTACTGTATTAAATTCTTTAGCTGGTGAGACCATGTTGGCGTGAGAACTTAGATTAACAAATTAATGTTTTTATCCCTGATTAGTTGCCATTAAGTCATGGGTTATTGAAAAGAAAACCAGTTGGCTAAGTTTGATCAGCTTTGGCCGAGTCCCAAGACTCGAGAACCCGTTTTTGAAAGTGTGGTCTCTTGAATGATTTTGTCGTCCTGAATCTATTTTTAATGGTCGTAAGTGCTAATTCTAACCCGTTTATTTGTTATGGCTCTTTTTAAGTGCCAATTTTCGTGGTTCGTGGGTTTTGGAGTTAAGGAGCTCATTTGAGAATTTCGGCCAAGTAAGGACCATTACCCCTTCTCGTGGTATGTGGTGTAATAACATGCATGTTGATTGAGTTTGTTGTTATCTTGATGATTGTGGTGTTTTTATGATATCTATTACGTGAATATGATTTGGGTGTACTTGTACGTATATGTTATTTTGAGTTATCGTTGATGGTTGTTTGGCCGTGATGTTTTACCGTGAACTAGCCTAACATTGCTCTATGTATTGTGATATATATATATATATATATATATATATGTATGTATATGTGGGTGTGTTAGGTCGGGATGTTCCAAAGAGATCTAGCCATATTGATTCATTGAGTTATAAATGTCCCAATGAGGACAAGTTATTTTAATGTTCCAAAGGGAACCCGGGTTTTTGAGATGTTCCAAAGGAGACGATATTTCTTTGAGAGCACGAGGTACGGTTAGGTCAGACGTATCTTAGCTGTTAGACTCGGATAGGAGATTTTTCAAGTGTCGGGCGAGGGGACAATATTCCTCATTGCAGCAGTTTAAGGGATCGGGTGGCCACCCGATTATCCATACCAACCCAGACTTCGCTTGAATTTTTCAAGGAGGCGTGTTTAGGAGTGAGGGTGTGGGCAATATCCCACTGCGGATGATAACTATACTACCTCTTCGCGCTAGTGCTCGAGATCTGGCGGCAACCAGATTGCTTCGGCTCGCTGAGATGCTCTCACACTAGCATGGTTTACCGAGATTTCCCAGAGTCGAAGGAATTCGTGAAGAGGATTTTTGGATTTACAGTTTAAGCTGATAGACTTCTCTAGTTTAGACATAGATTACTTATTATTATTTTCTGGCTTGTATTGAATTATGTGATATGTTATTTAACTGTATATATGTTGAACCCCAAGTTGGAGCCCCTTACAGAGTTTCGCGACTCATCCTTTCCATTGTGAATTTCCTCCAAGTACTTGGACCCAGATGTTGACCAGGTTGATGTTTGACTATGTGGGACGTTGCACAAGAGTCTAAGAAAAGTCGTAGCATGTTTTGAATTCCGCAATTTTTGGATAAATGATATTTAATGCTTACCAATAAACCGTTTTCATTTAATGCACGTTGGTTTATCCGTTAAAATGGTTTTATAACTGATTTTCATGCGTTTGGAATTAAGGTGTTTGGTTTTATTCTTTGAAATCCTGAGTTCTTACAAACTCTCATAATTTTCCTAGGAAAATGTTCTATTATGAAACCTACGACTGTCATAGTTTCATTCAATAGCGTTATGAATGGAATGACTGTGTATTTGAATTAAAAAAAAAATATGTATTAACATTGTTCATAGTTTCTCATAATCTCAACCGATAACATCTATATTGGAAAATCTCGAGCTCGACAAAATGTCTAAAGCTGCCAACATATTTCTCTACAAAGATGGCATCGACAAAAGCAAGCGCATAGCACTGAATGAAGACATGGGTGTATATGTTTACTTGTTCAGTTTGGCTGAAATCACAACGTTGTATATTGGTATGGACATTGTAAACACATTACGAGACAGTTTACCACGATATGAATTCACGAGACTTGCAACTAGTACAATCGAGCATTTTTATTCAAGGGGGTAATTTGTGGGTAGTTAGGAAGTTTGTTGACTGTCACACATGCCCGAAGATAGATATGTACAACGACAAAATTATGACACTTACAATAAACTTATAGCCTAACCAAAGACAGATATGTACATTGGTTGTATAATAAATTTATGAATATGGTATACATGCAGTATTGAATTTTCACTGGAATCACAATATTATGTATAAGTTTAGACACTACATTTTGCATTTTTCAAATTTTGAGGTGGTTAATGGTACTCAAACCTCCTTATGCAATAATCAAATCATTGCGAACGTATGACGTGTCAGATGTGTACTTCACATTCAAATTGTTTTTTATACGTTATTGTAATTTTCATAACTAATTTGGAGTGTATGTAGAGTATATATAATTATATACCATACACCGTTAGTATAATTTTTTTTTCAATTCAAAACGAAACATCCAACATTTCTTTTAGTTTTTAAAAATATTCATTTAAAATTTGAATTAGTTTGGTCAAAACATCTCCATGATCTAGTTTTAAGTATGAAGATTTTTTTTGTATAAGTTGTTACAAAAAAAATTCTTAGTGGTTTATTTTTATCTTAAAAGAAATCTACCTTATAGCTTGATTGACCTATCTCTTTCAAAAATCACTACTCTCTCCTTGGTCTTGGAAATTTCCTTATTCTTCCCCCATTGTCTTCCTCCTTAAGATTTCCATTTAACAAAGGGTGGCCCGATTCTTTTTTTCTTCAGTTTTGGCAATTAACGACGGTCGGTTTCATCGCCCTTAAAATCAAAAGGGTTGTTCCCAGACAAACACCCGATGGTGTCGAGACGAACCGACATTTACCCACCATCTCACCTTGCGTGTTGTTCGTCATACCCACGAGTCGAGTGTCAGAGTCATAGAATATGACTCTGATGACCCACGTCCTTACAAGCCATGATGTGACCGATGAGGAGGGTACATCATCCATCACACCAAGAAGAGTATTCAATAGTGTCAGCAGGATGCATCAGAAAGAAAAGCCACGATGGTGTCAAGGTGTCAGTGTCAAGGCTTAGTGAGGGCATGATGGGCCCCGAGCCATCCCGATGATGTCTAGGCTTGAGATTGATTTTTGACAAGCGACTTTGGAGTTAAGTCCGTATGAAGCTAAGATATAAGCTCGCCAAGTTGGATGTCAATCGGACATCGGATGAACGTTTCACGCTGGCGTATTGGTGGGAGACTGAAAGTTGTCCAGAATGTACTATAAGGGGAGGCATGGTGTCAGCTCTCCACCACCCCAAGGCTGTGTGACCTAAGTGAGCTACCGCATGACACATGCTTGTGTTGTAATGTAAGCAGCGCTTGCAAGACGAGTGTCTTGGGCGGCTTCCTTCGGGAATAAAAATTTGGGGATAATGTCGGACGACACGGGTGTGCTGATATTGCGCTCTTGCCATGGGACGAAGGTTGTCACATATATCTGAGAGACGACCTGCCATCTCACGTTGGATTCCCATGGGCCGAGAAAATGCGTGTGCGAGCATACTAGTATGACCAAGATAATTCTGCTGCGTATTCGAAGAAACATAGTCGAAACCTGGTGAACCTCGCTTATTGTCCCGACGTGCCATAAAGTATGGGCGATCCGAGTTTAAGGCTTGAGCTTCCCTCTAAGGCTGGCCATGACGAACATGAGATCATGACGCCACACGAGTCAAAGAGAGCGACCATGACACCGAGCTCGTCATAATCTTTTCTTGTCTGCATGTGGAGCTCACCATGAAGTCGAGTGCTGCTGGTTCACTTAGCCGCCCGTCGCTGCCGGACAGTTTCTCTCCTCGAAATTCTACCTTAAATGAACTTCCATGGTGATCTTTGGTGAGGTTTTTAGTTTGGTGATGGCAAGAAACCATTTGTACGATCACGAGTACCTATTCAAAGAGATCCAAAAGATTTAAGACGGTCATGCGTCGTTTGAAGATGCATCAAAGATGAAGGTCAAAGGCCAAGGCACGGTTTATTACTTGTAAAATGATGGCTAAATAGGGTCAATCTAAGATGTTTATTACATATCAAACGTCATGAAAAATATTTTGAGTTTGGGTCAACTGATAGAGAAGGGTTACTTGATATTTTTAAAAGACCGTCTAGTTCACTTGAAGAACAAGCATTGACGTTTGTTTGCTCGATAAAAATGTTTCCAAGACGACTTAGAAGACAAGGCATCACTTTGGCATCTTCGCTTTGGTCACATATATCATGGTGTCCTAAAATAGTTAGTAAAGAAAGATATGGTGACGAGCTACCCAAGATGGATTACAAGGGAAAATTTCCTAAAGAATGAGAGCTTAGCAAGCATGCGAGAACCTCGTTTCAAAAAAAGGCGAAATATTGGGCTAAGCAACCTCTTGAGTTGATTCACACTAATATATGTGGATCATTTACTCTTGAATCCTTTAAAAGTAAATGGTGTGGCCGAGAGAAAGAACCGGATCATTCTTGACATGGTTCAATCCATGCTCAAGAGTAAAATGATGTCAAAAGAATTTTGGGCGGAATTCGTGCAATGCACCATCGATGTATAAAATCGATATCCACATGCGAAGTTAGATGATGAAACACCATAAGAGACATGGAGCAAAAAAAAAAGCTGATAGTTTCTCATCTTAAAAGTGTTCAGTAGTGTAGCTTATGCACACATACTGGATCATTGAAGAATGAAGCTGAAAGACAAAAGCAAAAGATATATTTTTATTGAATATGATGAGAAGACAAAATTGTACAAGCTACTTGACCCGATAAGCAAGAAGGTGAAAGTGAGTTGTGATGTGTGAGTAAATAAAGTAAGTGAGAGGGACTGAAACAATTCGACGTTGATTAACATCGAAGTTGGAGAATCACCAGTCATTGCACCAACAAATATACCAACAAACTATGAAACTTCCAATGATAAAGTTGAACCACGACAACAAAAAATGTGAAATTTGTAAGATTTGTATGATTATAAAAATGAGGTACCTTATGTAATTCTTTTGGGAGATTCTGAAAATATTAGCTTTGAAGAGATGATGTGAGACAAGAAGTGGCAACTTTCATCAATGAGGAGATTAAAGCGATTGTCCGTAACAATACATGGTAGCTAATAGAATTGTCGGAAGAAAGTTAGCTTATTAGTGTGAAGTGGGTGTTCAAGAAAAAGATGAATGCTCAAGAGAAGATAGAGCGATACATGACCCGACTTGTTGCGAAGGGATACAAGCAAAAGACGAGAATCGACTATGATGAAGTGTTTTCTCTCGTTGCAAGAATGAAGACAAGCTGATTGCTCATTTACCAAACGACTTAATTCAAATTGCCAATTTTTCAAATAGGTGTCAAGTCGACATTCTTGAATGGTGTACATAAATCTACATCGAACAACCACCCGGGTACATGAAAATTAGAGAAGAAAAGAAGGTGCTAAATTTGAAGAAGGTGTTTTTATGGGTAGAAGCAAGCACCGCTAGGATGGAATACTCATATCGATACATATTTCAAAGAGAATGAGTACAAGCAATGTCCTTACGAGCATGCACTTTACATAAAGAAGAATGAAGGTAATGTAATATGTGTTGCTCTTTATGTCGATTACCTCATTTTTATGGGTAACAATGATGAGATAGTTGAAGAGTTTAATGGTATAATGATACAAGAATTTCAGATGATATATTTGAGCTTGTTGAAATTTTTCCTCAGTTTTGAGGTTAAACAAGGAGAGACAGGTATTTTTATATCAGAAGAGACATATGCAAAAGAGATTTTGAAGAAGAAGAAGATGGAAAATTGCAATTTGGTATCAATACTAATGGAACCAGGTGTAAAACTCTTGAAGTTCAATGGATAAGAACGTGCAACTATCGAAGTTTGGTAAGAAGGCTTCGTTATCTCACATGCACAAGGCTAGATCTTTCGTTAAGTGTCTGCATTATAAGTCGGTTCATAAAGGAGTTGATTTATTCACATTAGAAGGAGTTAAAGCAAGTCCTACGGTACATCCAAGGTAATGTGTCACTCGGGTTATTTCACTCGAAAGTAGAAGATTACAAGTTGGTTGGTTATTCTAACAACGGTTGATGCGGAGACATAAACGATAGGAAAAGTACATTGAAATTTATATTCTTTATAAGCAACATAGCATTTACTTAGCTTTGAAAGAAACAACCAATCGTGACACTCTGGACATGTGAATCTGAATATGTGGCACCATCTATTGGGTTTTGGCAAAATATTAGAAGGGAATTATCACACATCGAAAAAATGCAAGGAAGTGGTGTGCTCCAAGCACTATAAAAGTAGCATGAGGCCTTGGATTCAAGGAATCCTAAGTCAGAAGCACTTTAAGCTTTGTGTACTGACTCTAGTTAAATTTCTTTTGTATTCTATTGTGGAGAGTTTGGAAAAGGGTGTAAGTAGTATAAGCTGTGGAGAGAGTGTTTATATAATTGGGGTCGGGGAGAGAATTCTGTTGATTGGAACAAATTTTCAAATAGTGAAAGTTCTTTATGTCTGTGATCTTTTCTCCGGTTTTGGAATTTTCTATGTAACTTTGTGTGTTCTATTTTGTTTTTTTCTTTTAATTTCTAGGTTATATTTCTACTTATTCCTGCGGTAATTAGGGAAGGTTTTTCCCAACAAGTGGTATGAGAGCTTTAGGTTCGTAGTTTTTGAATTCCAGAAGATATCCTCAGTCTTGTTTGGCTTATCCTAAAGCGACTGAAGACTTGTTCGGTCGCCTTAGGTTAAATTCGAAACGGAAATAAATGGGAAATGGGAGGCTACGACGATGGAAGACTTATTCCGTCATCTTAGGTTGAGACTACGACGATGGAAGACTTATTCGGTCGCCTTAGGTTGAATTTAGAACGTTTTATTCCAAGCCCCCCCCCCCCAAAAAAAAAAGAAAAAATAGGGGAAAATAAGAGGCTAAGGCAACAGTAGACTTGTTCTGTCGTCTTAGGTTGAATTCAAAATGTTTTATTTTTCCCTCAAAATGGAAATGGGGGGGGGGGGGGGGAATAGGAGGCCACGACGATATTTCGTCACCATAGGTTGAATTCGAAACGTTTTATTTCCCCCTCATAATAGAAAAAAGAGAGGGAAAATATGAGGCTACGACGACGAAAGACTTGTTCTGTCTCCTTAGGTTGAGTCTAAGGCGATGGAACAAGTCTTCTGTCGCCTTAGGTTTAATTTGAAACGTTTTATTTTCTCCCCAAAATGAAAGGGGGGGGGGGGGGAATAGGAGGCTAAGGCGATGGACGACTTGTTCCGTCACCTTAGGTGGAGCCTAAGGCGTCGAAGGACTTATTCCGTCGTCGTAGGTTGAAATCGAAATGTTTGGAAATAGGAGGCTAAGGCGGCGAAACTTTATTCTGTCGCCTCTCTGTTACAGATTAGAGAATATATCATTTTTCTTCATTTTCACTTATCTTCTCCCTCAAACACTCCCAAATTCTCCCAAAAACTCACTCCGGCTACCACTCTCATTGCCCACAGCCGCAGTCGTCTTTTCTCTATTATCTATAAAAGTAAGTTTCAAATCCTTTAAAGTTTAGATTTTTGGCTCTTAAGTTGTGTTAATGGTTATGCATTTTTTATTTATGGTTAATATTGATTAGTTTTAGAGATTAGGGTTAAGTTTATAAAATATGTTTATAGTCCTAATCAATTAAATCTTAAATTAGAAAACTACGACTATTTGCTAGGTTTAGAATTTATTATTAAGTTTTGTTAAAATTAGGGCTATCTCATTATGTCTATGTTGATGAATTTAACATTTAGGGAAGGTTAGTATTTGTTAGTACTAGGGCTATTTTGTTTAGAATTTAACACTTACTTTGTTTATAATTAGAGATGATCATTGGTGATTCATTTGTTTTAGAGTTAGCCCTAATTGTTTATTTTGTTTAGATAGCAGCAATTGTTTATCGTGTTCAGATATCCACAATTGTTTACTTTGTTTAGAATTACTTTGATTTATTAATTCTTTATTTTAGATAGCCTAATTGATTAATTTGTTTTACTTAGTTTTAGACAGCCTAATTGTTTATTTTGTTTAGAATTAGAGAAATTTAGGAATAATTTGTTTGGTTTATTAATTCATTTCTTTAGTGTAGCACGCTCTAATTTTCGATGAAACAACTAAAGATAAACTCTTGTAAGTTATCATTATGCCTGCTGGTTTGAGAAGTAGGCCAGACTCTATCTTCTATGACACTGAAAATGACGAAACCGTCCCTACTACAATTGATTCGAGTAATGAAGCTGGAGGTAATACAATGTAATTGATTCGATAATCTTAATTTACCTTTTATTGTTTCAATTATTGTGACAACCCGGTCTTAACACGTAAGGAAACCGAGGTGTCAAAAACTATGCATGAAATACTTTTAAAAACTTCGGCAGAGTTTCCCCTAAAAATGGAGAAACCGCACCTGAAAAAAACATAACCAGGCATTTATAAAACTTAAACAAACATCCTGCAAAAGAGTTTCAAAACATCATACTAATCCAAAAGTCAAATACCGAGTTGAGCGCTCGTTTTAAAACAAAACATATGTCAATACCAAAATGATTTGAAATAATGCATATACAAAACTACGCAAAAGTAAGAAGGACTCGACACGTGTCAACAACTAGTTCTTTCCCCTCCGGTCGCCTAGCTGCCTCCGTCAATCGTCCTGGTATAAACCTGCACCTGTGGATGGAAGCCACAACCAACATGAAACGAAGGGTGAGTCGTGAAACTCAGTTAGAGAAACCCACACGGGCATGCAAGCATATAATGACGAAAGAAAACATGTCTTGACAATTAAGTCTATGAAAATCACAACAAACAAGGGAAAACATCCCAACTCCCGAGAACCCGAGTCACCTGGCCCGATGACCCTAAGACGGTTCTAGAGGAGGGGTATCACCGACCAATACCGTGAGACCTGGAAAGCCACTATCCAAACTGTCCCGGGTACAGTAGAGTGCCCGGGGGCAAGAGTCAACCACTAGAGTCACCTAGGCTATCCTGGGTCCCTCCGGCACGGTGGGGTCAATCCCGAACACATCAGGTACCACGCATGGTGCCGAGACGAGAGCGATCCAACCTGCTAGCGCGACACTCACTTATGCCTAAGCAGATTCGACTGCTCACTACCTAGCAAGTTCCCGCTTCGACTCTTCCGATGAGGGATAACCGATCGATGTCTGATTCCCACTATCGCACCTTGTACGCCCTAGACCACTCAGCTAGGTTACACGTACGGACGACCAGGTTCCCACCCGATGCCAAGTTCATGAGTGCAGACTATCGACCTTATGGTCAGTCCCACCACACTTCGGGTCGATGTAGCGATCACCGCCTTAATAACGTGCGAAGCCTCTTACAAAAATAACCTCTATCAGTCAGGGAACGTTAGCTGCGTCCAACCTTACACCCCTATGGGTGGCCCTTGACGTGTCATGCAAACAATAGACCCTATGGTCTACTGCAACCACCCTATGGCGGGGAGGAGACATGCCTAGACCGCCTGGCCTACACGCTCACTCCATCAAGGAAAGTGACTCAAGCAAACCACAATCAATTCCTGAACTAGACAACTACGAAGAAGTCATACATCACTTCCCTAAAGTCTTTCCACAAATTAATAATGAAATATCTACGAAAACGACAACATAAGATCATTGTTCTAGCCTACCAGATCATAGAGCACGTGCTTTCAATGTCAATTAGTAAATAACGAGCAACAAACAACATAAAAACAAACATCCAAGCAAGAATACAATTACTTATACACCCATTAAGATCCCTTACTGAACAATAAAAGGCACGATAGCAGCT
Organism: Cyclanthera cordifolia; assembly: GCA_037832605.1. Taxonomy (NCBI): domain Eukaryota; kingdom Viridiplantae; phylum Streptophyta; class Magnoliopsida; order Cucurbitales; family Cucurbitaceae; genus Cyclanthera; species Cyclanthera cordifolia. Next base: position 28,901 of record JBBMEG010009352.1, read on the forward strand.
TGAGCGAGTCCAAAAAAATGCCTCAACGAGCTTAAGCCTCTTTCCTACAAGAAACCAAGGCCATCAATTAGCGTCGACGCCTACGCGACTCGGTTACAACTAAGTAAAGGCCTACCCAAAGCTTCTAAAACAAAGGCAAAATCAAATGAACAACCGTAAACGCTAAGCGAACCCCGAAAACCTTAAACCAAGCTGAAACGACACCCAACAAATAGCATTTAGCCCCAATTGAAACCTCAATGACTAACCTGAACCAATACAAACTTAACCCGACTACGAACCTTCACCAATCCTATCAATCTTGAGAGACCAAACCACACGAAACGACACAAAACCGACTAAGAAATTGAGTTTACCCGGGACTACAAGCCGAGCAGGCAAATTCGAGCCCAAAATCTGCCGAGATGGGTCGCGGAGTGAGAACGGCGAGGGTCGGGCTGTTCGACAACGAGCGACAGACGAGAAGAGAGAGAGAGAAACGGTTCACAAGCGATGGGTCGCGGTGAGGCGGGTCGCGGTCGGTGGGGTCACGACTAGGTGGGTCGCGGTCGGTTGCGGCGTGGGTTGTGGGTCACGGGCGAGAGGGTGGCGGCGTGAGGTGGGGTGGTGGCGTGAGGAAGAGAGAGAGAGACAAAGGGGGGGGGTTGAGGAAGAGAGAGAGAGTGGGGGGGGGGCTAGCTCCGTGCGAGAGAGACTGGGGTTTGTTTTTTTTTTTTTTATTATCATTATTATTATTATTTTAAAACAAAATTTTAAATTACTTTTAAAACTCACCTAAAAGTGGTTTGTTACAATTATTCAGTAACTTTTTTTAAACAATTAGTAGTACATCGACCAGCCGCTCACGTGGACATTCTAGGGGGAAGCTTTTGAAAGGGCGGGTAAGAAGGGACTAATAACTGTGGAGTTTAGTGAAAGAAATAAGAAGGCAATCGGAAAAGAAGTGAATACTGTTAGCAATCAGATCAGAGTTTTAGTGAGAGAGACATTTCCTGTTTGTGCACAGGATTGGTCCAAGATCACTAAGACAGATATCAAACTTGTAAAGCAAAAACTACTGGTAAAGTTACGTAGCATCATCCTTTAGTTCTTTTTTCAATATAAAATTTTAAATTACATATCAATAATTTTATTGGTAAATTCAAATTCCAAGAGTCTAATTTCATCTTGGATTTGAATAATCCCATCGTCAATTTAGCTATCAAGGCTACGATGCAAACCATATTGAAGGATCATAGGTACAAGATGCACAAACACTATAGGTACTTATATTTAAACAAATTTCTTATCTTATTCTTTCAGAAATACGCCTCTAGAGCAGCGACTCACTAAACCCTACAGGATAACTGACATCCATGATTGAATACCTTTGCGATAGGTGGGAGTTAGAGGAATGACAACAAAAACCCGAGAGAGGAAAGAAAGCACGAGCATAATTGTCATATAACCACCATGCTGGCCCATTTCATTTGCGAAAATCGCTTAAAATGTATGCAATTTAATTTATTTTCCATTAATAATGTGTTTCTATTATGATTAACATGTAATTAATTTGTTATGTTTATAAATGTAAAAAATGGTAGATGGACAAGAAGAGATGTGTCTCATCGAAGTCTTCAAAGCAATGTGTTACAAAGAACCGGTTAATGAAGATAAAGATGGCTGGATGAATGGAAATGCGAAGGAGGCATATGTAAGTTAACTAACTTCTTAACATAAAATAATTTCAAGTCATAATTTATATATAATTTAATGTTTATATATATGTAGGAAATGATGATCAAATTGAGGGATGACTCGATTGCAGTAGAAAATCATCTAACACAGAAAGATATTTGTGAACAAGTGTTAGGCAGGCGAACAAACGGCATTCGGGGCACTACCTATTTGCCACTTGAGAAACGAGGAAGATCTTCCTCTTCAGTTTCAAGGACTTCGGTTGCCTCAACGCAACGTGAACGACGTGAAATGATCGAGAAATTGGAATCTCTCACAAATGAAAACATACAACTACGTGAATAGATGAGTCACATGGTCGAAGAACAAAGAAGAATGAGTGAAATACAAAACTCTCTTCAGTCCCAACTAGCTAAGTTTTTAAAGATCCTCAAAGGCAGTGGCTAAACATCTATGAAAAAAGGTAATTTGCCACCATTCTTAATCTTAAATACATAAAAATTTCTAATTCTATATGTGTTATGGCTATCCTGTAGCAAATATAGCTTCTATTTATATGTTTCAATAGATTTTCATGTTTTTGGTTAAATTAGAAATACGTTGTTATGATGTCCAAATTTGTATAAAGTAATTTAGTTTGGTGTCTATTGTGTTTTCTGTTAAAGTTATAACTTTTGTTATTAAAACTTTTGAAATTCTTATTAATTTTTCATTGTTTTTTATTGCAGGTAGAAGTGTATCAGACTCCTTGACCATCGATGCATTTTCATTTCGTTCATTTTCGACTTCACTTAGAATTTATTTTTTTTCCAATTAATTTTACATCATTGTTAATTACTTTTGTTATAACATTTGTATCTGAATGTGACCATTTTAGTTTAGAAATTGACTTTGTATTCACTTTCGTATTTATTTCATTACATCTTTTGTCAACATGTTATTTTCATTCATATTTCTAAATGTGTCTGTTATATGTCTTCACATTTAAATTAAAAATCATTAAAAAATCGAACCAAAATTAGCAAAAAAAAAAAAGAAAAAGAAAGAAAAACAAAATACCTAAGGAGACGGAAGCTCCTTCGTCGCCTTTGATATTTAAGGCAACGGAAACAAAGCTCTATAGCATGAGGTTGAAATGACCTAAGGTGATGGAGGAGCTTCCGTCGCCTTAGATTGGTCTGTGGCGAGAATTAAGCTTTCATCGCCTATTGGGGCTCGAATGCGACGGAAGAATTTTCGTTGCCTTAGGAGGTGACGAAAATGTATACCTAGGGCGACAAAATTTTCCGTCGCCTTAAGCCTTCATTCGTGTAGTGGCATTTGTATAGTATTGTATATGATATAGACTAATCAATTGGGCAATGAAGGTATTAAACAAAAAAAATTGATATAGTGTTTTAAATAAAATTGATATTTGTATTATTAATTATTATAACATCGTATGTAACTTTTAAAAGGATTATAAGGAGTACATTAATGGTGTTTGTTTGAGTTTTTATGGAGGAGTTATTTTGAGTGTTTAGTAATAGCTCCTTTGTTGGAAGGTTTTAGTAGAGTGTTTAGAAAAAGATGTTATTGACTTTTGTTTGTTTGAAGGTTTTAGTAGAGTGTTTATGGAGGAGTTATGAAAAGTGTTTGTTGTTTTTTATATGATGTGACATTTATGAATATTTTTAAATAAAAAAAAATTTGTTGATATATTTGAATAAATAAGAGGGAAAAAAGAAAGTTAATAAAAAATTGCAAATTGCGCCGCGGCGCTGCAATGGAGGCAGACTGCCCCTAAGTCCCAGACAAGTTCTGAAAAAATAAATAAATAAACACATAAAACTAGCTTTTGCATAAAACCAAATTTCTCATTTTAAAACCACCTAACAAACATCTCCTAGGAATCATTAGGTACAAGTTACTCCGACATAATCGGTTAATTTCCTAATGGAGGAACGTGAGCTAAAACGAAGTGCAATTAAGGTATTAAAAAACTATTGTGATATTATTTTCATATTACTAATTTAAAACATATATTGAATGATTCCATTTATTGAAGCTATTTAAAACAATTCGTAAACATATAAATTGTGAACTTAATTGGAAAAGAACCGTTGATAGAGGATAGTGGTAAACAGATAGATTGTGAAATCAATTGGAAAACAACTAAGGATATGATTTGAAAAAGAATGATGTAATGTTACACCAATAAAAAAAGGTTACACTAAGGGCGCGTTTGGATAGGGCGGGTTGGGATGGGAAGGGATGAGATGAGATGGGAAGTGAAATTAAAACTGTGTTTGGTGTGCAGGGTTGAGATGGGAAGTGAAATTAAAACTGTGTTTGGTGGGCAGGGTTAGGATGAGAAGTGAAATTAAAACTGTGTTTGGTGGGCAGGGTTGAGATGGGAAGTGTTAAAAAAAACAATAATTAATTTAATTAATTTAATATTTTAATAACAAAATAATTTTAATACTCAAATTAGCATAGTATAAAAATTTATCCATTTGTAAAAAATAATTAAAAGTTATAAATATTTTTTATATTCATTAAAGAGTAGTACACGA
>JBBMEG010009362.1:0-33128 GCA_037832605.1 Cyclanthera cordifolia
TATATATATAAATAAAAGAAAGTGAAAAATGGTTGGGCTCAAAACAGTTTTATATAAAAATAGATTATATTATTATATTTATTTTTTTCATTCGGAAAATAAGCAAATGTCAGATGCCATTTGCAAAATTTTATTTTTTTTATTTTTGATTTGATTTGATTTTTATTTATCAATTTCATTTTTTTTTTCTTATTTCATTTTTTTTAATTCAAACCAAAATCTAAATTTAACATATTTCTCCAATATTTTTAGCAATCCACGTGATAAATTAAAGAAGAGAAATATCTACAAATTACAATATTCAATCCAAATATAGAAAAATAAGAATCAATAAGTATAATTAATTTGCCTTATCAAATTCTCTCACTTAATTCATGATTGTCCTCAAGTATGCCTTAACTCAACCTATCAAATATTCTTGCTACTTCATTTTCGTCATTCTTAATATCAAAGAACATCAATAAAGTCAATAAAACATCAAAGTCAAATTTTAATAACAATAAAGAGAATGGGCATTCATATGACATATTTTATATAAAAACTTAAGCATTTCATCAATTCACCAAAATCAAATGCAACAAGACTCAATATCTTCTCAAGATTTCACACAATACTCTCAAAATATTTTGTGTGTTTTTACTCTCAAAGTCAAAGCATAACGTGTTATTACCATAGACTCGCAAGTGAATCAAAATTTTTTCCAATATAGATGAATTGAATAAAAAAATCAAAAGGACTTCATGAGGGTCGTAATGTGGCTTAGGTAAAGGTAAGATAAAAGGAAAAATAAGGTCTTTTATGGTCAAGACCAAGAATTAATAGTCAATATCAGATGGGCATTGATTTCAGTCTTTGGTGGTAATCTAGTTCAACACTTCAAAGTATGGAAAACTTGTTTTTTTTCACCGCTGCTACTTTTTCTTTCTTTATTTTTGTTGAGAACGAACTCTTGTTTGTTTTTTTTTCTTTGCAAATGTATTTTTTTTTCACCACTGGAGCTTTTTTTTTTCTTCAATTTTTTTTCAACCACAAATACCATGCAACATTTTTCATGTTGTCTTGACAAAGGTGCAACGGGAGGCCAACCAATGATATTGTCTAAGGCTAAATATAATGTAGTATTATCAAGAAAAAAAAATATGAGAAATAAGTTCAAAGTGGCTAACTAATGGGAAAAAAACTAATCAAAGGTGGGAATCTTAAGAGTCCAAAAAATGTTAATCTTAATTGCGCTTATCATATTAAAGCATTCTCCTTGATTTTGTCCACGTGTGTATACATATACATACATACATATAAGAAAGTGAGCCCAAAACAGTTTTATATATAAAAAAAACAATCCTTTTATTTATTTCTTCAATTGATTTTATTTTTATTTTTTTCAATTTCAATTTCAATTTTTTTTTTTCCTTATTTAGTTTTTTTTCTAAATTCAACCCAAAATCTAAATTATGAAATATGGTTGGGCTAAATGAGCCCAAAACAGTTATATATATATATATATATAATAATTTGTTCACAGGAGATTTCACTGCAAAATAAGAGAGCGAGACACGTGTATATGAACTTGAATTTGATTATATGAGTATACGGTTACAATCTCTAATTTGTTCTCTGATTCTTTCTCTCTCATATACAAAATACTTCGAGGGCTTCGCAGCTTATTCTCGAATGTAGAATTGTCTCAAGGGCTTTGTAGCTTGTTCTTGAGGTTGAATTTGTTGATGTTTGATCAGCTTTAGCTTGCTGATCTTTTTTTATGGTTGGTCACTGACTTGTTATCTTTGGATCGGTCGTTGACTTGTTGATCTTTAGATCGATTGTTGACTTGTTGAACTTTGGATCGGTCATTGACTTGTTGATCTTTGGATCGGTCGTCGACTTGTTGATCTTTGGAACGGTCGTTGACTTGTTGATCTTTGGATCGGTCGTTGACTTGTTGATCGTTAGTCGTTGACTTGTTGATCGTGGGATCGGTCGTGGACTTGTTGATCTTCGTGTTTGAGCGACTTATTTATGAAATCACTTCACCTTCGATGTGCCTTTAGCCTTGTTTGATCCTTAGAAATTTGGAGAGTCTTATGTCCTTGTGAATTCTCTCTGTAGTTTCAAACTTCGGGATCCTGAAAATGAATGAGAGTCTCTCTATTTATAGAGCTTCTATGGACTCTAGGCTTGGGCCTTGATGAGCTTCTGGGCTTGAGCCTTGGGCTTGGGGCAATGGACTTGTTTACATAGACATGGGTCTTCATATGAACTTGGGCCACCAATTAAACTTGTGTCTTATTTAATTTTGACCCAATTTCAATATAAAACAAACTTTTGATCCAATTTAATTATGAGAAATATTGTTTCAAAAGTTAATTTCATTTTGTCATTAAATTTGAGATGATGATGTGGCAATTTATGATTGACCGAAATTTCTCAATTAACAAATGTCCCATTTTCGAGGTTTGTGCACAAATATGTGTGGATGAAACTCGAAAAAAAAATGATAGTTTTCTGTTGCAACATGAACTTGATTTTTGCTCATTTGACTCTATGAAGCGCCAGTTTATTCAGAAGTGCTTGAATTTAGGTCATACTTTTGAACATTTTCCTTTCAATTGATGTCGATTAAGTTGAGTCTAATTTGGAACTTGCTTATACCTTCAAAAATGAAGTTGTGTCGATTTTTTTGGCTTGAATTTAAGAAGATTTGCTTGCCCCCATAATCTTAATTTAGCAAAGAAAAATAATAATTTCATCCAAAATTGAAATGTTATCAGAATTTAACATGATGTCTTTGTTTGGCCTTAAGTGAGAGATATGCCCTATTCGCATCTTCAAAAGTAGAGCATTGACTCAACCAAATATGAGAGATAGATGAGTGGTAGTTAACATGATTAAATTTAGCTCATTTTATCATCTTAAGCTCTTAGCTTAATTGGTGTTGTACATAATACTACTTGGTATTATAATTGAGCTCTTAATTTCGAGTTCTTGCATTGTCATTTTCTCCCTAATTTTGTATTAAGTTGCCTACGTACCATTTTGAGGGAAGGGATCAAGTCATGTCGTCGTTCAAATTTTGTGTCATTTTCCTTTTAAGCTCCTGCGAGCAAGAGCATCATGCAGTTTATTCTCTTGCGATAAGGATTCAAATGTGCGAGGCTTTATTACTCTGACAATATATAGAAGTTCCCAACGCATGCCTTGAATGCACATTTCGACTGCTGATAGCTCAGTGAGGCGATCTTTGCAATCAAGACTTAGAGCTCTCCAACAATTGATGTAGTCGACAACAGATTCGCCCTCATGTTGTTTTGAGTCAAATGCATTCTCTTTTAAGGATCGAACAAATTGTCTGACGAGAAGATCTCCTCGAGTGCCAGCAGTTTCACAAGTTTCTATTAAGTGCGCCACATGTTGCTTGGGGTTGCCTTTTCCGTCGAATTGTTGGAACTTAGGTGGCTGATACCTAACTGGCATTTTTAGGTTATCTATTCTCTCTGTATATGGCCTGGAGTAGAAATAAGAACTTTGAGTTGACCCACCAGCTTGAGCTTTGATGGAGTTTACGATCATGTTCTGCAGCTGTTGGATAGATAAGGACGCGATCGAGGTTGGCTGTTGTGGTTTTTCCTCTGGGAGCTTTTCCTTACCATTTCTTCGTTCAATTAGAGTTTGGCTTGATTCAGCTCCTTCTCTATTCTGCAATTGATTTTTCAAGAAGGCAATCTCCAAGTCTCGATCCTCAATTGCGCTTTGCATTTGCTCGAGCTTTCTCTCGAACTCTGCCATTCTGTCGTCAGCTTCTACGCTAACCACTATTACAGACATCACGTTGGGATTGTTCTTGACAATGGCTTTATCAGAAATTTATTCAAGCCGCTTCGCAATTGGCTTGATCGGAATTACTTGAGGTGTAATCTGAGACTCATTTATCTTGGTCAACTTTGAGATGTCTCGCTTCACAGATCCAGATCCAGTATAAGCATATGAAGGAATTATCTTCCTTCCAGATGCGATTGTAGCTTCTGCCGCTGCAGCAGACTTGACTGTAACTTTTGGGGACGACATTGAGGTCTCTGATGCGACAACAGATTTTGATGCAATGTTTTCAGATGTCATGCTTTGATTTTTTTTTTAGAGAGAGAGAATGAGATGAGAGGTAGAGAGGTCCCACTGGGTGTGCCAATTTGTTCACAAGAGATTTCACTGCAAAATAAGAGAGCGAGACACGTGTATATGAACTAGAATTTGATTATATGAGTATATGGTTACAATCTCTAATTTGTTCCTCTGATTCTTTCTCTCTCATATACAAAATACATCGAGAGCCTCGTAGCTTATTCTCGAATGTAGAATTGTCTTAAGGGCTTTGTAGCTTGTTCTTGAGGTTGAATTTGTTGATGTTTGATCGGCTTTAGCTTGTTGATTTTTTTTTGATTGGTCACTGACTTGTTATCTTTGGATCGGTCGTTGACTTGTTGATCTTTAGATCGATGGTTGACTTGTTGAACTTTGGATCGGTCGTTGACTTGTTGATCTTTGGATCGATCGTCGACTTGTTGATCTTTGGAACGGTTGTTGACTTGTTGATCGTTGGTCGTTGACTTGTTGATCGTGGGATCGGTCGTGGACTTGTTGATTTTCTTTGATGATCTGCTTGTGATGAATATGATGCGTGTTCTTCGTGTTTGAGCGACTTATTTATGAAATCGCTTCACCTTCGACGTGTCTTTAGCCTTGTTTGATCCTTAGAAATTTGGAGAGTCTTCTGTCTTCGTGAATTCTCTTTGTAGTTTCAAACTTCTGGATCCTGAAAATGAATGAGAGTCTCTCTATTTATAGAGCTTCTATGGACTCTAAGCATGGGCCTTGATGAGCTTTTGGGCTTGAGCCTTGGGCTTGGCCCATTGGACTTGTTTACATAGACATGAGTCTTCATATGAACTTGAGCCACCAATTAAACTTGTGTCTTACTTAATTTTGACCTAATTTCAAAATAAAACAAACTTTTGATCCAATTTAATTTTGAGAAATATTGTTTCAAAAGTTAATTTCATTTTGTCATTAAATTTGAGATGATGATGTGACAATTTATGATTGATCGAAATTTCTCAATCAACATAATCTTTTTTTTATTTCTTGAATTGATTTTATTTTTATTTTTTCAATTTCAATTTCAATAATTTTTTCCTTATTTCTTTTTTTTTTTCTAAATTTTACCCAAAATCTAAATTTGAACATATTTCTCCAATATTTTTAGCAATTCGCCTCATAAATTAAATAAGGGAAAATATTCACAATTAATTACAATATTCAATCAAAATATAGGAAAATAAGATTCAATAAATATAATCAATTTGAACTTGTCACTAATCCAACAAAATTAATACTCAAACGCACAGGGTTGTACGGATTGATGGATTCACCATCTCTGAAATTTTAGATTTGTTTAAAAAATCTCTTGAACTCAACTCCACATACACTCTACTTTCTATGTATCGAAAAACAAAGGCAGAATAATAAATACATAAAATAAATGATTAACAATTCTTATAAGAGAAATATTTTAACAAATTAATTTCAACATAAGACTTACCATTCAATCAATTAAACAACTAACATGAACACATAAAATTAATTCATAACTTAAAAGTATAAAGTTTTAAAAAAATACAATTAAATAAGTTAGGAATTTGAAACAAATTTTTTAACATTTTTCTAAAAAGATTAATGATACAAATAATCTATAAAGTTTTAATAATCGGGGTATTTTTGAAATTTTTTAATGTTCATGGTCATTTTCGAAACTAAACTTTAACGGTTTCCATCCAAATTTAACGGTAGGGGTATTTCTAAAACATTTTGGAAAATTCAGAAGTATTTGTGAAACTTTTCAAAGTTCAAGGACAATAGTGAAAAAACTCTCATAATATAAGGGTATGTTTGATAATTTAGCCTGATTTTTACTTAGTGCACAAACATTGCATAAATGATACTTTATATTTTTGTACCTAAGAGTAGGCAAATGACTCTTTAAACTGAACAAACAATTGGCAAGGTTGGATGTCCAAGCCTTTGATGTTATAAATCCAACAATGAATTTGAAGACTCAACAGAAAAGCTAAAATAAACAGTGGAATTAACAGCACAATGAATTGATTATCAGTAGTAGAACACAATGGATTTGAGTTTAAAACTGAAAACTAAATGTGATTGTTAGTATTCGAAGAAGAATCAGCTAGCTGAAATATGTATAAGCCTTCATGGTGTGTCTTTTGAAGTAGCATTTGACCAGTTACTCAATCGTTCGCATAGCAAAAATAGGGGTGAGACTCAAAGCAAACATTATTATCAAGGGCAAATTTGCTAACACTAATCAAATTTTTAGTTATTGAATGAACATGAAAAATAATTTTGAGATGAAACAAATGGTTTGAGGGAGATGTAATGGAACCATACCGAGATGAGAGATATTCAAACGTGCTCCATTACCAACATGCACTTGATTTGAGCCTAAATATTTCAAGCTAACTGACATATTTCCAAGATTGTGAGCGAGGTGATTAGTTGCACCTGAATTCAGATACCAGTTGAATCAGTATTGTAGTGAAGAGGCATCACCATAGCATTCATCTAGGGTTTGTAAGTTGGATATGTAATATCGGCTTGTTGACCATGAGTGTTGTATGGAGATGGAGCATTTATAGAGAAGTTTCCAAGCAAAGAGTTATAAACTATCTTGTATTATGCTTGAGCCAGAGGATCATTCTTATAGTGGCAGCTTTGAGATGTATGGCCAAACTTATGACAGTGTTGGCATTGCATATGATTTCTGTTTGTCCATTGGTTTCTTTCACCTCTTCTCCTCGACCTCCATTTCCACGACCGCGATTCGATGTAACTTGTTGACTTCCAAATTTCAAATTTTCATTTTCTTTTGAAGTTGGAGTTTGAACAGCAACATTAACTGTGGGCAGAATACCATCAACATTGATAGCCTTGGCTTCAATTTGTGTTTTATGGGTAAGAAGTAGTGTCATAACTTCATGAACATCTTAGAAAGAAAAACATATGAGTGCAAAGAAGAAGACGAAGGAATTGTTTAGAAAGCTAGTGTTCTTAGTATATTTGCTTACACTACCATAGATACACTAATAGATATTTTAAATACACGAGAGAGTAAGTAGAGGTAATAAATACACTGATTGGAGATCTCATACTAACTAATATTTAAGACAGACGTAATTAACAACAAAAGTAAATGAGCAGTAATGGTAGGTAGAGGCAGGAGAGATTAAGGGATTGCAGAGATTGCTTTGACAGCCTCCCTCAAACGAGGCACGGGAAGAGACTAAAGACCGAGTTTGACACGCAGAGCTAAGAACTGTGCTGGAGATAGCGGCTTGGTCAGGAAGTCAGCAAGCTGGTCAGTTGAGCTAATATGACGAACCTCCATGGTCTTGGATAGAATCTGATCACATATGAAGTGTGCATCAACTTCGATGTGCTTTGTGCGAGCGTGAAACACTGGATTATGAGCTAAGGCATTGGCAGATACGTTGTCACACCAAATAAGTGGAGCAGCCATGAGAGAAACACGCAATTCTGTGAGGAGAGACAGCACCCATTTGATTTCACAAGCAACGATAGACAGAGCACGATATTCAGATTCAGTGCTGGAGCAAGCTACAACTACTTGCTTCTTTGAAGACCATGTTATAAGGGTGTTGCCAAGATATACACAGGTACCTGTTGCAGACTTACGATCATCAGGGCAAGAGGCCCAATCGGCATCAGAAAACCCGGTGAAATGAAGAGAGGAAGTTGGTTGGATGTGTAGACCATACCCCATGGTACCCTACAGATAATGCATCATTCGTTTAAGGCTTTCCAATGAACGATACTAGGTGCTTGATTGAATTGACTTAGTTTGTTGATAACAAATGCAATATCCGGACGAGTGTGTTGTAGATAATGAAGAGAGCCTAGTAAGCTGGGATAGGGTTCAGGGTCTGCGAGTGGGTCTCCATATGTTTTAGACAACAATTTCCCTGAAATCATAGGCGTAGGAATAGGTTTGAGATGTTGCAACTAGTGTTTGATAAGGATATCTTGAATGTAGTTGGCTTGAGTTAAAAACAAACCACTGGTAATAGTAAAGATTTGAATGTCAAGAAAGTAGTGCAAGCAGCCAAGATCCTTGAGAGCAAAAGGTGATTTGAGTAAGCAGATGACTTGATGGAGCAAGGTGGAGCAGGAAGTCGTGAGCAGCAGATCATCAACATATACAAGGAGATAGACAGTCCATGTTGGTTGTTGCATAATGAACAAGGAATTGTCAGCTTTGGACTGAACAAACTGAAGCTTGGTTAAGTAAAGGTGAAGTTCTTCATATCACGCCCGTGGGGCCTGTTTCAAACCATAGAGCACCTTGTTAAGTTTGCAAATGTATGTGGGAAAATCCTGATTTACATACCCTTGGGATTGTAGAGTATAAACCTCATCATGAAGTGTGTCATGTAGAAAAGCATTAGAGACATCTGACTGTCTGATCGGCCAGCCCCATGTAACAGCTAGAGTCAAGACTAATCTGATGGTAGCAGGTTTAACGACCGGGGAGAAATTTTCACCATAGTCAAGACCAGGTTGTTGTAGAAAACCACGAGCTACAAGTCGTGCCTTGTAACGATCAATGTTGCTATGAACATCACGTTTGATTTTGTAGATCCATTTCGTGCTGACAAGCTGGTGACCAGGAGAATGAGGGATTAAGGTCCAATTTTGTTGCTGTTGTAAGGCTTGAAATTCGAGATCCTTAGCTTGACACCATTGTTTCAGAGTACAGGCATGTTTATAAGGGCTGGTTCAACAAGTGACCAGTCAATGGGATTTCGAACCTTTGTGATAAGACATCCAAAATATGATTTGGCTTGGAGACTCCAGCCTTGGCACGACTGGTCATGGGGTGAGTATTAAGGGTAGGGGGAGATTGCTGTTGTGAATGAGGCAAGGGGGATGTTGGTTGATAAGGTGGCAGAATATCAGAGCAGCGGGTGTAGTAGATAGTTGAAGAGAATCAATCATAGTGGCTGGAGTTAAAGGCTCAACTGGTTGTAGTAGAGGTGTATTGTCAGGATGAGTTTCTGGATGCTCATCAGTGTGGCAAGCAAGGTGTGGCTTATGAACCGACGAAGCAATAATAGTGTTATATAGTGGCCGAGGCAAAGTGGATAAAGTAGTAGGATGACAAAACCAAGTAGGGAGAGGACTGGCAGCAACAGTTTCAGCAGGCCTGCAATTTGAAATATGCTGTGAAGGAAACAGGTCAGTATATGAGAAATGAGTTTCATCAAATTGTACATGCCTGGATATAAAAAGTCTTCCTGAGGCATTTAAGCATTTATACCCCTTATAATGATCATGATAACCTATGAAAAGGCACTTCTCACTGTGAAAATTCAGCTTATAGGCTTGAAATGGTCTGAGATAAGGATAACAAATGGAGCCAAACACTTTGACAAAAGCATAGTAAGGCAATTTATTGTATAACACTTGATAGGGTGATTGGTTACTCAAGATTGGTGTTGGCATTCGATTGATCAAATAAGTCGATGTATGAAAGGCTTCCCACCAAAAGTTTATAGGCATTTGAGCTTGAGCAAGCAAAGATAAGCCGGTCTCCACTATATGTCTATGCTTTCTTTCAACTCTTCCATTTTGTGGACTAGTATAGGGACATGAGATTTGAATAGCAATGCCTAATTGTTGACAAAGTTGACTTAAAGGTTTAAACTCCCCTCCTCCATCACAACGAATTGTTTGTATCTTTGTAGCAAACTGTCGTTCAACCAAAACTTGAAAGTCTTTGAAAGAAGCAGCTGTCTCATATTTGAATTTAAGTGGGTAAATCCATGTATATCTAGTGTGATCATCTAAGAAAGCAACATAATAAGTATATCCTTTGTTTGACACAATAGGTGCAGGTCCCCATAGGTCCATATGAATGAGAGATAAAGGTGTAGTTGCTCGAGACATAGACATTTTAAAAGGGAGTTTATGAGCCTTTTCAAACTTGCAAGCTTCACAAAAAGTTACATTTTCATTGCCTTTCACTAAGTGCTTACAATGTGACAGAATTTGACTTAAAATTCGACTAGTACGGTGGCCCAAACGTTGGTGCCAAGTACCCCTTTTACAAGCAACAAAGGCAAAGGAAAGTGAAGAATTTTTAGTCAAATTCGTTTGAGTAGATATAGTAGCAATGGGACCGGTCCTTGTTTCTCCAACCAAAGCAGCTTTAGTGGTCCGATGAGGGTGTTGATGCACACCCTCTCCAAAATAAACAACCTGGTAGAGACCTCTCTCAACCCTCCTAGAATCTTGACTTCTTTGTTCTTTGTGTCCTTAATCACACAAAACAGTTTGTCAAATTCAACAGTAACATCATTATCTTTTGTAAGCTTGGATAACTTTAACAGATTTTTCTTCACCATAGGCACATAAAGAATATCCTTTAAGAGAAGAGTTAGGCCTCTAGATTTAAAATAAATAGTGCCAATACCTAAAATAGGAACTTAAGTACCATCGCCAACAGAGATAGTACTTTTACCTGCGGTTTCTCCTTGGATGTTCAACTGATTCATGTGAGCTGTGACATGATTTGTGGCTCCACTGTCCAGATACCACCCTTCATCTTGCAAAGTTTCTGGATAAGCCATGAGAGCAGTGGTAGGAGAAGAATTTGTTTGAGTAGTTTGTCGACCATTTGAAGAGTTGTTCCTATGAGTGTACCTGTAATAACATACAGCAACAATATGCCATAGTTTTCCACAAATTTGGCACTTTTCAGTTGAATAAGGAGTGTGCCTATCCTATCCCTTCCATTTCCCTCCTTTCCCTTTTTGATTCGAGTATACTTGAGGAGGGACATTCTTGGGTTGTTGATTTTGACTACTTCCTTTAGAGTTAGAAGCATTGCTAGTATTTCCAGTAAATTTAAACTTATTAGTTGAGACAAGATTAGCTGATGGTTGAAACATTGAAGAATTACCTCTTAGAGTTTGAAGTTTTTCTTGCCTTTGTTCATATGATATAAGTTCAAACTGGAGTTGTAGCCAATCAGGGTCATCATTTCGTAGAACACAGACAATTGGATTGTAGTCTTCATCCAGGTTGGCTAAGATGTAGGAAACAAGAGTTTTAGTGTCCATGGAGTGCCCGGTCATGGCTAGATTGTCGTTGTATTTCTTTATCTTAGTCAGATATTCACTCATTTTCATTGCTCCTTTGCGAGTTTGTTGAAGCATTTGTCTATTGTAATCCTCCTGAGATCGAGAGTGAATCCCATAGCAACTTTTAATTGCCTTCCACAGAGATTGAGCAGTGTTGTTGCCCATGACTTGAACTACCATCCCGGAGTCATAGAACTGTACAGCCAGCTTACCAGGAGTTGGTCAGTGGTTGTCCAGACGTCCTTCTCAGGGTTCAGGAAAGTAATCCTTTTGTGATCATCTTCAGAAGGTAGTATAACCACAAATTCGCCCGGGCAAGGAGTGGTTCCATCGAGATGGCCTTCAACCTTGTGTCCCCTGAGAAAAGGTAACACAATAGTCTTCCATAACAGAAAGTTATTACGGTCGAGTTTGATCGGGATTACCTGGTTCAAGAGGTTCGAGCACGCAAGGTACCCAACCAGAGTTTTTTGATGTTTCACTAGGATGCCTTGGTTTTCATCATAGAGTTTTGCTTTTCCTTTCGCGGCTTTCTTCTCAGCTTCAAGTTTCTTTTGGGTTTCTTCAGCAGATAGGATCTTAGATTGCTCATTGAGTTCCACTGATGGATCGTCCATCGCTCTGATACCAAGAAAGAAAAACAGAGTGCAAAGAAGAAGACGAAGGAATTGTTTAGAAAGCTAGTGTTCTTAGTATATTTGCTTACAGTACCATACATACACTAATAGCACTTTTAAATACACGAGAGAGTAGGTAGAGGTAATAAATACACTGATTGGAGATCTCATACTAACTAATGTTAAAGACAGACGTAATTAACAACAGAAGTAAATGAGCAGTAATGGTAGGTAGAGGCAGCAAAGATTAAGGGATTGCAGAGATTGCTTTGACAATCTTCGAGACAGATTTTGGCAGTGATGACTAACACCATAGATTCATATTTTGTGCCTAGGCCATTTAAATTATATATAATACGATCCTCAACTGCAACTAATTTACCAACAACTGTTAGCGCATCAATGCACTTTTGATTTTGGAGAAATATTCACTCAATAGTGAACCTCCTTCTTATGCTCTGCAAAGTATATTTGGTTTTCATCACTAGAGCAAGACTACGAGAGTTGAATATAGACGAAAGCGTAGACCAGATCTCTTTGGAGGTAGTGCAGTGTAACATTTGCTCAAGGATTTCCTAACTCATGGAACCAAGTAGCCAAGAGCATAGCAATTTGTTTCTTCTAGTGTTCAAGCTAAGGATTAGTTGGTTTAACTACAGAAGAAGAGGAGGAATCACTTACTTGAATAAATTCTGAAGGTGGTGTAGAATCAGAGAGCACGTGTTCTTTGTGCAGTCCATAACCTTCAATTGCAAATTCTACTTGAAATTTCCATAGTAGATAGTTTCATCGGTCAATCGAACAATGTTGATTTTGTTTCCTGGCTGGATTATTACTAGAGAGAAAAACCTGAGTCTCCAACAGCTTCCTGACTCACATATGAGCTTTCAATCGAAGAAGATGAATTTGAAAAAGAAATTGAATCAAGATCAACATCCAACAAAACCAATCGCTGCCATCTGGACGAATTCCATCACTTTTGTTGACCTGTGATTTTAAAATCCATAACATCGAGTTTTTCCAATTCCATCACCGACCCTTTCGCTTTTCAATAAATTTAGAAATTTATTTAAACTCTAAGTCTAATTATTATTGTGATAAGTTTTTCTAATATAATATTTTGTCTAAAGATTATTTATTTATTTATTTACTATCAAACATAAACAAATGATTTTTTATGAGTAGTGATTTATCTTTTATTTTCGATCAAATTCAAGCCCATTTTTTATAAGTCTCCCATTATCACTTAAATTAAATTCTCGGTCCAAATGGACATTTATGAGATCTTGAAGGAAGTATATCTTCAGAACTCAAACCATCAACCAACATCCCAAACAAATAAGCCCATGTTTCAATAAACAAAAAACCAAGAGTAATGTGTTTTCGTATAACTTCCATGATAATTCAGAAAAATGGAATCAGATTTTGGAGGTAGATAAATTTCTCTTATTTTCATCATTTTTCTCAAATCTAACCTTTTTTTTTTTTTTATAAAAGGCAATGAATATTGAAAAATGAAAGGGTAGGTTACAGATTTAGTCTCTATGGTTGAAAGTTAAGTTTAGTCATTATGATTTGGAAAAAAAAATTATATTTAGTCCTTATTGTTTGAAAAATAAAAATTTAGTCCTAAGATTTGATAAAATCTAAAAAGTAGTCTATGTTTTTTGTAATTGTTGGTTAATAAAATGCGCAAAAGTTAGTTATTTATGTCTATAATGATGAGTGGATACTCCACATGAAATTCTCGAGGAGGGTTCCAAACATCCCTGAGACCACGTGGTAAATGAGTAATTGATTGAACAAAAAAATATATCATTATATTATATAGCAATAGTTACATCTACGTATTTAATTTACCTACGATGTACGAATAAAAAAAAAAGTATCATTTTATATATCAAAAGTTACATATACGTATTTAAACTGCATTTCTTTCAATTGTAAAGACTAAATTTTATATTTCTACAAACCATAAGACTAAACTCTTGGAGTGTGTTTGGGGCACCAGTTTGGTTATAATAAACAAATGGTTATGATATATGGTAGGTTATAATAAACAGAGGGCTATAATAAACGGTGTTGAGGTGCAAGTTATTGTAATATGAATGATAATAAACAGTGTTTGGGGAACAGATTATTATGAAATGAGTTGTGATTTAATTATTATTATTATAGGGGTTATGAATAATTTTTATTTTATTTTATTTTCTCTGATAACTCCCAAAAAATGAAAAAATGAAAACAAAAGCAGTCGAGGATAATTTAAAAGGGTGTGAAACTAAAAATCTTGTTTGCACAACAACGGGCACCTCCTCCATTCCTATAAATTTTGCATCTCTTTGAATGCCATTTGAACCAGTTCATGAGCCAACACGTTGCCAATAAACAAACTTTCAGGATTAACAAATAAGAGAAACAATTTGAGTGATAAAAAAGAAGCAAATGATTAAACAAATCAAACATAAAACAATGAATTAAAAAGAAGAAAGAAAAACTCCAAATACAGATCTGCACATCTAAATGCAATTTGAAAAAATAACCACTTCTGAATTTATGAAAAATTGATAGTAAAATAGTGAAAATCTAGACCCAAAAAAAAACAATTTGGAAGCTCATGGAGTACAAAAAAGAAAACAAAAATGAAAAATCCACACAGTACAAGGAATCCCAATTTTTTTTTTTTTTTTTCTCTACTAGACTTTGGCAGTTCATTTACCAAAAAAAATAAAAAAAAATAAAAACCATCCCAACCTAACTAAGTCATAGAGTAGATTGCAGACGAAGGAAAAGGATAAAAAAAAAAAAAACGAAAAATAGTATTTTGGCTAGAATGAAACAAGAGAGAAGAAATTGATAACTACCGGCAGCAGTAGAAAAAAACAGTACATAAATTTCAGGCATAACTACCAATTATAATAACCGGTGGCCCAAACGTGGATCGACTACAATAACTCAACCGGACGTTTCATATCTGGGGGCCCAAACAGGCTCCTTAATTTTTAAACCATAAAAATTAAATTTTAACCTTTTTTTTTTTTTATATAAACTACAAGGGCAAAGTTATAATTTACCCAAAATAAAACTACAAGTAACATCAGCACAGTATGAAATATTCCCAAAGTGAGCAAGTACAGTTTTAATGTATTATACTTTACAAGATTACATTACATTTGCTTTCTCTATTGTTATATTGTTAATATAGACAAAGACAAGACGCAATTCTACTATGGTCTCTATTACTCCAAATCTCCATCCCATATGACACGAGCCCAAATATGAATTTTAATCAAAATCAGCAGTAGAGCAGGGTCCGGGGAAAATTATTCAATTTCTCCCATAAAGTAGGAGAAAAAACATGAGGATACAAAAATATAGTATTAGTGAAACCAGTAAATTCAATCTTTCAACAGTATGGGCACTTTTAGAACTGGGGGAAGGGGTAGAAAAGTGAAAAGGATTTGATCCACTCTTTTTAAGTCCGGCAAATCCTTGAGAGCGGCAAGAATTGATGATAGGTGCTTTTGCCAGTGAAGTCGCCATCAAGTTTACACTGTCACAAATCTTTGATTGTAATTGCACATAGTAATTAGCCCATGAGAGGTCGGAACTTCATCGATCTATCCCATCCCTAAAGATGCGAGAAATTCCTACGTCTTTGAAGTACAATCTACGGAACTAAGTAAAACATTTGTAAGAAATCGCAGCGTTGTTATGTTCTTATGTTGAGGAACTCCAATCTCAACTTTGAGGTTAGAGATTCTTTTACTATTCAACAGCTGGAGGGACCAGATTGTCAGAGATTTACAACTTCCTGTCGAATAATCGTTGCCAATATACAACTTTCTGGGAAACAATCACGTGAGCTTTTTTATATCACATACCTACACGGACACGAATACAACAAGTAGATCAAATCAGCAGCCCATCACAAAAAAAATAGAATCAACTGGCATGAAGTATGAACTTATTAATCCGATTCATGAGTTCAAATTTCCCTTCCCTTCCCCCTTCCAAATCTTCCAAATAATGAAATAATAATAATAATGATTTCAAGGTTAACTTCAATCAATACACAGTTCCATGTGGACGCAATAGCAACTAGAGGCAAATGAAAAGGAGAATAAATACCCTCTTCTAAATATAGGTTCTCCAACCAGACATTCTTCAAGTTTTTCAAAACATGTCTTTCTACCCTCATGTGTGACCCCTCTCTCTCTCTCTCTCTCTCTCTCTCCCTCTCTTTCTCTATCTCTCACAAATGTGGCCCAGCAGAAAAGTAGAGGTAGCCCAGCAGAAAAGAAAATTTTCTACAGTTAAAAGTAGAGGTCTAACAATGAAAGACAAAAATTAAAACAATTAATCTTTTTTTTTTAAAGTATCGGATATAAAAAGTGTTGGAAGGGGTTAACTATAAAAAAAAAATATATGGACAATATCCTTACCTGATGGTACCATGATTCGATTCCATCAGGGCACAAATCCTCACAGGCTGTCATCAAGGCCGGATTACGAATCTCTCACGACATCATGGCTAAACATCCACATACCTCACACAAGGCAAATCCTAGTCCATTGCTCAAGGACTGCCACCAATTTAGGCACTCGCAAGTAACATCATTTCATACACCAAATTTTACATCCCAAAGGTTCTGTTGTATAGATCGTTTGAGCTTGGCATACGAAACTTTGAGTCCTCATAACCAGAATAATATTTGTTATATCCAAGTCTATCGTTTCTCAATATATCCGCCACGCCAATATTGTTTCCAACTTGAACCTCATTCCAACCATCCCAGTGACCACGTGACATAAGTCCATTTCTCGAATGTTGAAGAGAAAGCTGTGCAAAATTAGATATATTGTTGTTAACCTGTGATTGGTCCACGAGTCTTGAAGAGATGCCATAGGAATCCCCAAGATGAGAGAAACCATCTCCTACATCAGAGTATCTCTGCTGAGGGTTCATAGATCTTTGCATCAGTAACTGTAGACATGCTTCGTTATCAAAGGTGCCTAATGAAGGAGAAAACGATGACCTAACATCTAGACCAGTATTGTTAAGACCTATATGACGCCTCCCTTTACCAACTGCCAAAATAGCAGGATCCATAAACTCTATATCGCCATTGCTAACATTATTTCCAGTGTGATCTTCCTGATATGAATTCCTCAATACGGAAGAAGCATCAAGCAGATGATTTCCTGAACCAAAAGTCAAAAATTCATTAAATGCAGCGAACAAATGGAACAAAGTTTCTTAATTAACTGGAGGAAGCAGAGGAAAACACAAACCAGAGAAGGAATCAGAAACTTGATCAACTCTATCATGAGAAGAGAAACCAGGAGGCGGCACCCGGCTTGGAACAGAGAAGCCAGGTGGAGCCGAGATTTGAGCTCTTGGAACTGCAATTATAGAGACTGTCAGGAGGTTTCTATTCTAAACACGTAAAACGGCTGATTCCAAAAGTGAACTTCAAAGTAGACGCCCTAGATAAGTTGAGGGACGCTTCTTTTAACTCCCATAGATAATTGAATGAATCAAAAGAAAGATCGACTTTTAGTTGAATAGAGAAGTATATGTACAAAGGAAAAATATAGAATCGGGAAAAGGATCTGGTGTTCTGAATCCCGAGAAGTGGCACAAAAAAGATATTTTCAAACCAACACCAGACATAACATGGAAGAACAATACACCAAAAAAAAAAAGGACAAAGGCCATGGAAATTGAAACGGTTTATTAACAATCTGACAAATATGAAATACCTATGAAAGAATATGAAAGATAATACATAAGAAGCTGCTGGATTTTCTTTAAGTTTATAAAAAGTATGAGTACTCACCAGAGAGCTTATTTGAGGAATTAAGAGAGTGATTGTTTGAATGATTTACTGATCCTTCATAATTATTAGAATAGAAGCCACCATTATTATGAAACTTGTCCAAATGCAAATTTCCATTTTCAGAGAAATCCCGTCTCAAAGGCTGAATCCTCTGCATCTGTCCAATTATATCAAGAGAAGGTTGTATCCTAAAATCTTGACAATTAGAATCTTCCTGCCTTGCAAAGGAGAACCTGGACTGATTGTTGTTTTGCACCTTCCTGGAACTTGGAGACTGTTTGTCAGATTCACCCAATATCTGGGACAAATTCTGAGAGGTTAATGTGTTATCCCACATACTGTAGTCCATAGACAATATATTTGAGATAATGCTATTTTCACCATTATCTACAAAGCCATTGCTATTAGCATTCAGTAAGTCACCAGACAACCTTACAGTGTTCCTTCCCCTTCCTTCGTTGTGAAGTAAAAATGAGTTTCCATGGGCCATATCCGTAGCAGGAGAAGAGCTCATCACATTGTCTACGTTGCTATTGGTTGCAGCTGTAAGATTAGATACACGGAATTGTGAATTGTCATTGAACTGTTTATCCACACAAAGTGAACCGGTGGCATTTAAATAAGCAGGATCACAGGCCACCATATGCCTTAAAGTATGCAAAGACTGCCCAGAAGTATTGACTCCATTCTCAAACTGACTGCAAAATGCAGGGCCCGTGCCAGAAGACTGTTGAGATGAATTATGATTGAACTGCTTATCAATAAACGATAAATCAGTAGCCATACTGGTTGCCGCCCCATTGACAGCATCAGGCCACAATGGATGAGAGGTAGAGCCATTTAGAGCATGAAATGTAGAAGCCCAGCCAGGCAGCCGAGTTGAAGGGCTCATAATCTCTGGATCCTTGAGCCTCTGACTATTAAAAGATATCACATCATCTTCAAACCCAGTGACATTTATGCCATCTCTCTGCCAGTCTGATCTCCAATCACATTCTTCTCTTGAAAAAGATGTGCAGTTATCCACATCATCTTCTTTCCAAGAATCTGTAGAAGTTAAAGGTGCTACTCTAGACTGCCCAGGAAATAGCTCTTGTGAGCTATGGTGATGGTGATCCCTGGAAGCGTTAATAAAATCATGATCAGAGACTAAAGTAATTGGCCTTAGACCAGATTGATCATCTATTTTATCTCTATCAGTGCTAACAGTTGGAATATCAGAGCTCAGATTTTGTATTAGCCCCTCAGAAGAAGTAGAACTGCAAGAATCCTCAATAGGGACAGTAGTAGAAATGCCCGGTGCCATAGCCATTGCTTTCTGACTGTCCTTTTTGGCTGGAATACCAGCCCCTGAACAACTCAAAGATACATAATTAGGCACATCCTCGGGGGAATCATGTCTGTCTGTTGAAAAAATTTGACAGTCCATGCTTGCAGGAGGTTTCAAAGATTTTAAGAACTCTTGATGAGCTTTGGTATTATTAGAAGTGTGACTCTCATTATATGCAGGATTCTTTCCTGCTTCACTATGTACTGTAGGAGCTGAAGAAATACATGCAACTGCAGGTGAAAATGATAGAATGCTATCAGCAGCATCGAACCTCTTGGGAGGCCCATTTGGACTTGGTAAGCACGTAACTGCTGCATGAAAATTTGAGCCTCGAGTTCCCCTGGCATAAAGAACATGTGTTATACAACCACTTAAACAGAGCTGAGATTTCAAAAGATGTACAAGCATAAACATCCATGTACCATGAGGCAGCTGCAGGAAGAGCAATCGACTTATCTGAGCTTCCATTAGGAGGAGAACCTCTAACGACGCTACCAATATTCTGGTTAACAAAATAAATCAAACATTAAAGCATACCAACCTTCAAATCTTTTGAATACAAACTTCCTATAGATTACACGAGTGAACCACTTTTGATCAATAAAAAGAAAAATCCTTGAACATGAGGATAACCACACCAGCGTCACAAAATTGTCTAAAATTATTCCTCCAACGAACAATCAAAATTACTTTTTTTATAGGAAACAACAATCAAGATTACTTATATTTCATGTCAAAACAATATTTCGTAGATTGTCAGCCCAAGAATGTTCCCAGGATTAAAAAGTTTAAACAAGTTAAACTATTAGCCTCCAATGCACTTGAGAAGAGTTAATATATTGATGGTTAACACAAAATGTATATCTTCAATCAAATATTAAAGGCTCTAGTTTCAGCACAAACTAATATCAAACTGCCAACAAATAACTGCTGTATACTACCAACAGATTCTTTAGATTAGTATGTCTTACACTTGAAGTATTCTTAAGAATGGGCTTTCCATTTGAAGAAATGTTATTGCAGTTATCATCCATAGGTGGTGGCAAAACACTTCCTGAACGCCGTTGATTATTGTTTGAGCCGCCAGTAATTTGTTGCACCCTACTCCTTTGATACAACAATATAGGCTAATTGATCATCCAACTAAAACATAAAGTCTCCAAACAGGCAAATAGCAAGAAAGTCATCCAAGCAAATCAATAAACAATGACAACAGTAACAACAAAAACAATTATGGTAATAACATAGACCTCGTTTGATAACGTTCTTGTTTCTTGTTTCTTATTTTCTTAGAATATGAAACAAGAATGTGTTTGGTAGCTATTTATGTTTCTTGTTTCTTACAAAAATAAGAAACGAGAACCAAACTTGTTTAGTAACGCTTTTTTGTTTCTTGTTTTTATTTCCTAACTTTCCAAAAGAAAAAATTATAGTTGTAAAAAATTCAAGCCATGTAGCATAAAAATATATAACATCTATTAAAATATAATTATAAAAAATTGCATTATCTAATATAAATAAATATTTAATACAAAAATACAAATAAATCTCGATATAAAATTAAGAACAAAACTGAATGTGTTATTTCTCACTCGAGTAATTTGTATGAAATGATGTTCACTCAAATATATGAGTCTATGACAATAATATTACTTTTAAAATTGAGTGGTTGTAAAATATTAAAAGTAACATCAAATAAAAATAAAGGAAGAAAGTAATTTTCTTAATGAAAAATGTATAACATGCATTAAACCGAATAAAAACAATTATAAAAAATGCATATTGTCTAATGCATATAAATATTGAATCAAAACTAACGAAAAATTTGATATAATATGACTCCAAATCTTAAATTCATTACCATACATAAAATTTGAAAAACTAAAAACTAAAAATTAAAAATTAAAATAAAATACTATATAACATACAAATTTAATAATTTAAAAATATGTAATATAAACATAAAATAATATATAGGTAAAAAATAAATAAATAAATAATGCAAAGGGACTCGAACCATGACCATGCAACAAAACTTAATATATTATTAACCACAATACCAAGTCATTATATCCTTTCGTTCACAAGAAAACAACCTTTTGGTCATAAAGTAAACAAAAGACCAACTTTCAAAAAAATGAACGGAACACTAGAAACTACTTTTTGTAGTTTCTCCTTTTTCTACACAATTTAAAAAACGTTTTTTTTATTTTTTGAGAACAAGAAATGGAAACAATTATCGAACAAGTCTGTTCTAAAAAATAGGAAACATCAAACGAGAACGCAACCAAACGAGCCTATACTTGTCTAATCATGCATATCCTTTGTAATGTATAAGAATCTAGTGTTTCTTTAAATACTGAATTAGGGTAGGTTAATCATTTGTATAATAATTGCAATGAAAAATCATTATTCAATATCCACGCTTAGTTTGAACTTAGGCGGACACTGAAGTGTATCCTAGTTTGCAAGAAGTTGTGGGTTAGTTTGCTTGTAAGGTTTTGATAAAGCAATGAATCTCAATATGAAGAACCTTTGAGAAATCCAGCACCAAAAGCTCAACAGAGATTTTAAATATAAAACGATTATCACACCTGGTGTATGCTGAAATGATTTCATCTTTCGTGAAACTATCTTCTTGAGAACCAACCTCGTGTAAATACAAACAATCAGGGTTGGCGCAAGGCTGAAATATAAGTTTATAACATTATGATCCAAAGCAAATGTACAACTTGATTGTTCAAATAGTAAAACTAGAAAACAAGACAAGGAAATTTTAAAATTCATACCACACTCCTCAACCAAGCATGACAATATTTTGTTGTTCCAAAGCATGCCCTAAAATTAAGGCACCCAAGAGAGTACATTACAATGTTTTCACCAATCCATTACCCAGAATATTAAAAATGTGTTGTAGAATTAATAAACTCGTATATACACTAACCTTAAAGGTTTTCCCTCCAAAACAAACTGATGTACATTCTGGATACACCGAACAGCTTCCTCCTCTTTTGAGTATGTGATATATCTAACCCAAAAAATACAAGAAAATAAATACTTTTTTCATTTGAATAAAATAAAACAAATAAATTGATATTTTCTAGTCATACATAATTACATAAACATATCTAAGCAAATCCTGGAATAACAATTATGTCAATGCCCCAATTCAAACTAAACTAATTAGCCTGCATATAGAAACCAGATGCCCAGAAACAAAATGTTTACAATGCAATGAGATATCTGAGAGTTAAATAACTGAAGTAAATAAATAAACAGTTCATTTGAGAAAACGGTAAGATTCTCATGCTACAGAACATTTGACTTACACACTACATGTATTATTTGGAAATTGTTGAATGACTCCAGTTGCTGTACGGGACATGGACACTTTTAGAACTTTCCCATACTGACCAAAGTATTCTCTACATTGAAGAAGCTGCACGAGGGAGCATAACAGAACCTCCATTAACATCCAAACCAAAAGTACATATCTATTTAAGAACTAATGGTTTCATAAGCAGAGAAGCAGAACATACATCTTCATCTGCCAGATTAAGAGGCAGCCCAACAATATATACAAGATTCCTCTGTATCACGCGTACACTGCTAAGCTGCTTCCGCCCTTCAGATGATTTAGCTTTTGATTTCTGAGACTTAACCTTTTTATCCACACTGATTTCGGCAACCAATCTGGAAAGAACAATTATCAAGAACAAATTAATCTTATAAAATGCAAATGTAAGGATAAGAAAAGTTGCCAATGACAAAGTAATACAAAATAAAGTATATTTTCCAAAACAAAGGAGTAAGAAATATAAAATATCCGCGCCTAGAGTGAGATACTGCACATATCAGACAACCTCATCAATTCTCGGGAGTATTTATAACATTCTAATACGTGTCATTAAAAGAGAAACAAAAAAAGTTGCATAGACAAAATATTATATACATATATAAAGATTCAAAGATACCCCAATTTTGTGTTAAAAAATTAATAATGATTAGAAAAATATCAGGCACTTGCCAAACAATCTAGTCAAACACTTGTCAGACACTTATTCTGCAGCGCTGAATTGCTGATTTAATATTTCTTCTGATAAGAAACAGAAAACTCCGTCGATAACCAGTGACCAAAAGGAAGAGGAGAAATTAGATAACAAATTTTCCAACGCATATGGATTGGTATAATGGCCCAAGTAAATAAAGCATATAGAAAAGAGAAAACATAAGGGAAAACTGACCTTTCACAGGTAGATGTCATGCCTACAATTTTTTCTTTGTCATATACAGAACGACATGCTGGACATCGACCATCAGTGGCATCCTTCTCAGCCATGTCCATTATATGATGCCAGCACCAAACACAGATCTGCAAGTGGTGTGTAGCCATCAATTTAAGATCCAAATACCAATCCATAATTATCTGCTCAAAGCTCCAGTAACGTGCATAAAACTTGTAGAGAACTAAAACAAGATATCAGTGTTCCCTTATTCCCAAAAAATGAAAAATCTAACTCAACATCTGAAGTAGAAAACATAAGTGTTCCATGAAAAAATATTCAGAAAAGATGCATGCAATTCTCCAAAAGGTCGGTTTGCAGATAGCAGTTTTATACAAATGTAAAAGCAATTTTAGAACATCATGAAACATTGTTAGAAGTCAGATCTAAAACTAAAATGCGAACCTCTAAGGAAATCAGAATCCAAAAAACAAAAGCAAAAAACAAACAAATAGTTAAATCGCAATTTTCCATGATATATCAAAGCATCCTTTTCTTTTCATTTTCATGGGAAAGCTCCTACCACCCTAATTGTTATCTTTAATTTAAATTAAAATTAAAAAGCTTTCCACTGATTGCAGACATAAGAGAAAGACAAAAGATTAAAGGTCAAGGTCGGTCCCAAGTCAATGCTAAGCTCTAAAACTAATGTATAACACTCCTGAATCTGTCATACTTTATGCCATAATATAAATTCAAATACAATATAACTTGTAAGTATATGAATAAACAGATCAAGCCTCTTCAGTTGTTGATCTACATTTTGATAATGTTTCAGACCTCATATCCACATTTGCATGGCTTTAATTGCTGATCAGTAAGATCCATCTCTTCTGCACAGAGAGGACAAGTCTTTTCTCCACCATCACTCATGTTGTCTAAGAACAAAATAAAGCACATATAATTATAAAATAAAAGGCAGAAAGGATATCAGTGAATCGAATGCATGCCTATTGATTGCATTTATAAATAAGGGGAAAAGCATTATCTAACTCATCTGATGACTAACGGTGCACAGGACATAACGTACAATAATATTCCCAGGAAACTAGAGGCTGCTATCAATCTTCACCAAATCTATGAGTCGGTTCTGTAAAGGAAAAGCTCCTTTTATTCCTCATTCTGTTATTTATATCAATAACTAACCATGCGACAAAAACAAGAGAATCATAACATAGACATCCAACCACCCGCCCCCTTTCCCTTCTATATAATGACAGGAAGAAAGTGATACCAGTTCTCGGTGATTCATTTAATTAGACATGCAATCATGTTCGATGTTCCTATACAATACTCATGGCTACGCTCTATCTAATGCCAACACTCTCATCAATAAACACAAGAATATAATTAAAAAAGATAAAATAAACCCCAAATCCGTCCATTCGCTGAAACGGACATGATATTTGGATGAAACCTGATGACAGTCGATTATACTGAGCTAAAAGGCCATTTTCAACGAAAAGTACATACGAACTAGGAACGCCAGAATCGTAGATCGAAATGTTATCAAACTAAAAACATAACCAGAAATTATCTAGAACTCATCAAGTAACGATGATGAAAAAAAAATGAATCGAAGACCTAATTGAAATTCATTAACAAGCAACAATAAACCGAAGAGCATATACATATGGATGAGAATCAGAGAACAAAAGTCGCCGAATATTAGATGAAATCAAAAAAAAAAAAAAAAAAGTAGGTGTTAAAATTTCAGAATGAAACGATGAAGAAAAATGGGGATCTAGAAGATTGAAAACACAGAAATAAGGATTAAACGAAAGATGAGGATCGGAAAACAGAATTTTGGCTATCAGATTAGAGATAGCGGTCATACAGTTGAGAGATCGACAATAGGCAGGCAATGAATTCTGTGAGGTTGAGATTGTCCGAGAAGCGCACGATAATGAAGACGCGAACAGAGAGAAGAACAATAAGAGGATCCTTTGAGGAGAGAGAAGCTGTTGCCCTTGGATGGCCTTTTGGCCGTTGTCTTCACTCCGCGTCGTTGTTAATATTTTTTTGCTAAGTTTCTAATAATACCCTTTCATGTTTCCCAAATTACAAAAATGACCCCACCGGCATCGCCGCTGTTGTTCACTCTTTCGGACAAATTTTGTTCTTGCGAGTTACAACAATTATTTGTATCGCAAGTTTATTTCTTAATTTTTAGGTGGTACCTAAAATTTAAAGAGTATCTATTCGAACTTTCAAATTATATATGAAACAAATGTGTCTTTTTTACATTTTGACTCTAAATATTATTTAATTTTTTTTTTATCAATCAAAATCCTTGGCTCTAATAGGAATTGGTTGGACATAGATTCATAATATTTCAACCATATTTTATTATAAATGAATTTTAGTAGTTTTGAATTACAAAACGTCTAAGAAAGTGTATCTTAACCTCATGCTTGATCGTAGCTAATTAATCAATTCTTTTATCTCTCTCGCTCTCTCTATATATATATATATAGATATATATATAATTAAAATATTTGTTTATGCATTCCAAAAAAAAAAAGGTTAACTTTAATTTTGTGTTCAACTAATTTTCTTTTTAAGTTTAACATATTGTTCTCATTAACCTTATTTTAATTCATAAGATATTCAATACAAAATTGAAAGGTTGGTATCTCTTCTTTTTTTTAAGATTAAAAACATGAATAATTAATGACAACAATAAACATAAAATTTGTTCGGCAATTTATTAGACATTTTTAAAGGTTTTGTTTTCATGTCCACGTTTATAAAGTTGACACTTGTTAAATTACAATATTAAAAATTATAGACTTAAATTATCAGAGGTGATTGGATTTTGGGTTCCTAGAAAAGAAAATAAAAAAGAATGAGAAATTTAGTAATTATAAAATATGAAGTATTTGTTTGGGAATTGTTGCTTTAAAACATAGAGGTTGTAGAAATCTTTATTAAGACTTTGTTTTATGAAGGGTGGAAGAAAAATAGAACTAAACCAAACCGATCCAATTGATCGATTCGATTTTTTAGAACAATATTGAATTGATCAATTTGATATTTTAGAAAATTGAATATATCGGTTCGATTTCGATTCATGATGGATGAAATAAAAGTTTTGTAAATATTGTGATACTTATCAAAAGTATTATTTTTATTTTGTTGAGAGCAATTTAGATGATGCACTCTCTACTTTTGCTGCGTAGCCAAGCCCAGGTGTCGCTTTCTAATTGACCTTTTTTTAATTTTTGAGTTGATTTAATTTTTTTTTTTCTTCGAAGCAACATCAATTCATTAGACCAGAAAGAAATCAACGTTACAAGTCACACACAGGATAAATCCTCCATAATTGGTACGCGCCCCAAATCACAAGTTGGAAGGTGACCGTCCGGCTAAAAGAAACCCAACAATAAAGATCATCTTGATCAAGTAAGAGCTCAATTAAACGAACGTCTCAACATGCTTGAGAAGTGAACCTCTCAGCAAAGACGACCAATTCATTTTCATCAACAAAATCTCGGTTGAATTACGAAGTACTTTAGGGATAACCAAGAGAACATAAAACTAACAGAAGAACATTACCCCGCCAAAGTAAAGGAGCGGAGAGAGGATCCCGAAGAAATCCCACCCCAACCCTGGACCAACCACTCAATCACCTAACCAAGCCTACCTTCACCTTGGCCCTTAAGATAACCCACAATAGCCGACAAGTACCATCTATGAGAAAAAAACGTGACATGGACTAATAACCCATAAACATACAACCTACTAAGCAAACATAACTCTAAACAAATGACCCAGATATGACAATAAACCAACAGTAGAGATAGATAAAAACATAACTGAAAAAAACCATAACAAAGAGGACTGCAAGACAAAGGAGAAACCAAACAACCCACACGAGAAGAGGAAAAAGATCTGAGCAAAAGCCCACACCCAGTTCAGCGGAACCGGTTTCGTGCGATAGCACCACCGACCCAACCAAACTGTTGACTTGGATCGATAACAAAACCGAACCAGAGCACCCAAAAATTCGGTTCAAACAAACAATCCAAACAAAAGGGCAGCAGGCAGCAACTTCGAAACCAAAAGCCTCTCCTCGAGCCCAAACACTTGACTTGATTGCAGAAAGCTTCACAATGCCTGCACTATTTGCAAACGCTCTTTTCTTCTCAACTCTAAATTAATTGAATTTACTTTTGGTTAATCCTTGTATTTTAATTAAATATTGATTTTAAAAGTAAAATTTGTGTTTGATTTGAATCATTGAATAAATTTGTTACTGTTGATGAAAGTTGCACCAAAAAAAACAAACATTTAATTTTAGTTTAAAAATAATAATAATAAAAGAAAATATTGGTTTTTCCATTTCTAAATAAAAATATAAAAATATACTTTCATAAAAACAAATATTAAAATATTAAAAAATAATAATAAAAAGAAAAGGAAGCCACTTCCCAAAATTGAAAAAAAAAATCAAATAAGAAAAATAAATAAATAATTAAATAAATAAATATATATATATATATAGATATATGTATGTATGTATAGATATATGTATGTGTATATATATGTATGTGTATATATATGTATGTGTATATATGTATGTATGGTTTTGGAGAGAACCAAGAGCAAAAAAAAAAAAGTAATTTTTTATATATAGTCAAGTAGCATATAATTATTAAGTATCTGTCAAAAATATAAAATTATTGCAAGCATATTCATTTTGCCGTTTCCATTCCTACGGTTTTAGACTTTTTAAAAACAAAAAAAATACTTTCTTAAAATGGTTGAAACTCACATCTACATTCTCCCCCAAATCACACACGATTTCCCCTAATTTAGGGTTGCACGAATTTTATTCTTGGGAAAAACATTAAAGCCACATGTTGACATTGCTCTTTTCGTTGAAAATTATTTTCACCTCCAATTTTAAAATTTTGGCGCTCGTCTCCTTCAAACGAAGAAGAAACAGTTGCTGATTTCTCTTGTCGGTTCGTCTTCCTCAGGTTTCTTTAGTAGTGTTTCTTCTACCCTTCACCGATAAATAAGTTATTTGCCTACTCTTCCGAAAGTTTATTTTGATTTTAACTAGTAATAGGGCACCGACAAGTTCTGTTTGGTTTGTAAGGAAAATAGGGTTTTGTTGGTGAATTGGCTTGAAGGTAAGTGATACGAAGATTATTGTTGTCGGATATGGACATAGTTATATTGTTATTGTATTTCATGTGTATTAAGAAAGTATATGAATCGAAAGTGAGTATTTCTACGTCATTCTTGAGTTTTTGTATAAAGTTTGAATATGTTCAAAGTAGTGTAAGATCCAGATGATGCAATATGGCGTAGTAAAGGTAATGAAGATAATAATACATTTTTTACATGTATTAATTATGTATATAATATCAAATGAAATTGGATTTCCACCCTACAAACTGTATTATGATGGTATTAGCATATGTATAAATGTTAGTCTTATAAGTGCGAATGGAAAGTAGTCAGTATGAACATGAGTTAATGTTGTTTACAAACATTCGTATTATCTCGGTATTATACAAATAATAGTATGTACGTATTTATATCATATTACACAAAATGAGACATAAAAATTTCCTTAACATACTTCATGTATAAAAACGATAATCTAAAATATAAAAGAGAAAAAAAAGAAAGAAAAACACTCGCTCATGTGGAAATAATAATTCTTACTACCTACCAAATTCAAAAAGACAAACAAAACATAGAAGTTTACCAAATATTTAGTAATTAGACATATGTATAAATAATGTATTACTAAAGAAAAAGGCACATTACCTCCTGACGAAACAAAAAAAATCAATTAAAATACGTCCAGAAACCAACTCAAATTCAAAAAGAAACACGGAAGAGGAAGAAAGAAGATGGAGGTTGTTATTCATGAAAAGAAAATTGTTATTGTTATTCATAATGAAAAAGAATGCCAAAATTAGGGCTTAATGAAAAGGAAATTGTTAATACATAAGAAAAGCATTTATGTAAAGAAATCGGCATTGAATAAAAAAATAAAATAAAATAAACACCAACTTGTGAAATAGGAAAAAAAAATCCATATTGAGTAATAAAGGGCAAAATGGTGATTCAAATATCATTCGTTTATATATAAAAATCCATTTAAATATCATTACAATTAAAATCCATTTGTGATACATGTGTAATAATTATAGACATTGAATAACCATGCTTAATTCTAAAAAAAAATGATTTTAATTAAAGATTTGATTTTTGGCTTGACAGAGAGTACTCAAAAAGAAAAAAAAAAAGTTTTTATAATTTTTCTTTGAAAGATGAGCACCTGCCAACAATAACCTGTAGATCACAACAGAAGAAGACTATAAGCGTTAGTGGACCCCAGAATTTGCCAAAACTAGTATTCTTCTCCGCTGTTGTGTTGGGACCCCAGCCACATGCAGATAGACCCGAGCCCTAGCTGTTTTAGATGTTGATCCGGAAACAGGGATGATATAGGATAATAATAAGAGAGGCTTCCAAACCTATCGACCCATAACCATAACATAAAACCTTAGTAACCTTGAAACAACCTTAGAAAGCCATAAAGCAACCGACTCTTTCCAGGCTTAGTGTCGAAACTCGTAAAGACTACCTTTTGACTTTGATTTTTCTTACTTGCTACGCGAGCGGTTCCATTTCGCTGTCAATTTCTCCGGCTCTGTTCTAATGCTAGCCTTACACACTTGGCAGCCAATCCTGTGTTCCATGCTCATTCTAAGCCTGGTGAAAAATGAGCAGTTTCACCTTCAATGATCGAAATTGAGTTTTGTTTCAAATGTGTTAGTTTATTATTATTATTATTTTAATTTATATGAGAAACATTATTTTAGTTATTTTTATTATGAGTAACTAAAGTTTCATTTTCTGATTCAACTATGTTTTTAGTTTCAATTGTGATTTTGAGAGGTTTCAACCCAAATGGAATTTGTTTCAATTCAAGAATTAATTGTTTCTAGTTCTTATTTGATTAATTGTTGGTAAATTAAATCGACGACTTAGCTTATCATCAATTGATTCGTGCTATATATGACGTTGTGATATGTATAAGTGTCTCAAATGATTATGTTGTAGCAAAGGGTTGGCTTGTGTGTATAAATGCTGTTGTTCCAAATTATACAGCTTGCATGATAGACGTTAAGGAAACAATTAAACAAAATTAATTAATTTGCAGCATTAGTTAATTTTTGGATTAGTCGATCTCATTAATTTAAATGCTATCATTTAATTGTATGGAACGCTATCATGCCAATCGATGGTCAATTAAATAGAGCTTATTATGACTTTTCCAAATAGGTAGACTAATTTATTGAATATGATATATTTATTATTATATTTTTAGCAGATGATCAAAAATTGCAATTGTTTTAAATCGAATTCTTGAATTAGATTTTTTTTTTTTGTATAATTGCTTGTTTTCTTAAATTTTACTGTTCATTTATAATTTTGTTCAAACACCAAAACTTCATTTTTATTTGTTTTTAACATTTACAAATTAATTCATAGTTTATTTGGGATTCGACGTGGTTCCATAATCTCTACAGGTTAGATTTTAGAAATCAATAATTTATTTTGCCGGCTTCGACAACCCGACCAAACAACTTATCGAGATTCGCAACAAAACCCACGCACGGTAGATCTAACCTCTTCTCCACCTTCAAACCCACTAGAAAACACAAATCCACCGGCTCGGACAAGAAAGCAAGATCGTCATCGGTCACCTTCTTTGTTTTCTTCCTCAGATTGAAGCTTTGCTTCAACACTCGTGATTCAAAGTCCAGCTTTCCGTATCGAAAGGAATCAGAGCATATGACATCCCGAACTAAGCCCTTGAAAGAAACTCTTCTGGGTCTCATCCTCAAGACCGAGATTCTCTCTAAACTTATCCTTTGCCACTCGTCCTCCTCGTTGCGAGTTTTGTTTGTGAGTTTTGTTTGTAAAGGACGTGACTTTCTTAGGTTAAAACATTTAGATTAACAAAAGAAGACGTGGCTTCTTTCTCTTTTCAACCCATGATTTGAGTATCATCAATACATTTCCCTTCTCACCTCTAATCTTTCTCTTATTTCATTTTACAAGTTCCAATAGTGAGCGATTTTCCAAGGCTAATAGTTATGGAGAATTCTATGTTGCTTTAGCAATGGCGATGGAGATCGAATTCTGAAAAGGGTTACTCCCTTTGCTCTGATTTTGTCCTGCAAATGTTCAAATCGGGAAAATTAGAGAGAAAATTTAAAAATATTGTATAACAGCCATGATTGAATCACTCTAAAAGGCGAATTGAGGATTTCGATTGCATCAATTCTCCATTTTTTAAACATGGCTTCGTTGGGCGTTGAAGAGGATGAAGTTGCCGGATTCTGAAATGAAAGTGAACTCCACTCTAGCTTCGAGGTTTTTAAAGACTAGATGGTGGTGGTGGTGTTTATGAGCACGAAGTTTCTTGTGGCTTCATAATATCCTTTTTGAAAACAAAAATTAGGGAGACCATAAGGGAGGGACATATCGCTTTGTGAGAAGGGTGAACAGTACTTTTACTGTTCAAATCCGAGTAAATTAATTGCTAACAGAATTGGGATAATACTCAGACTAAACATAGTTTAACTGGTAGGGTTAACTTAGTCTGGGTTAAGTTAACCCCACCACCAAACACGCCCTCAAAAATTAATGTGTTGAAATCAAAGGTGAAAAACAAATAATTTACCAATTGAAAAATGACAACTGACATCTAAATTACTCTTTTATCTTTTTTGTTAGTAAAATGAAAGTTTTTAGAATAAAATTAAAAATCAAATTGTGAATGAGACAAAAAAATTTGATAAAATAAACCAAAATTTTTATTGAAATCAAAACCGAAAATCAAATCAATTAAAATCAAACTAATAGTTTTGTTCTTTATTGGCCATCGGTTCAGATCCAATTATTGAAAAAACGACGATATTGATTCGGAAATCGGTTTGACACAAAATCGACAAATACCAAACTGAAATCACTCCTAGTTTTATGAGAGACGATGTCTATTTTAAATTAATTTTAATATAAATTTTAATTGAGATTTGTATTCTATGAGAGAATATGTTTATTTTATATTAAATTTGATATAAAGTTGGATTTGAAGTTTGATGAGATATTAAGAATGAGATGAATAGAGGTTGTAATATATTAAAAACAAATTAAAGAGTTGGTGTCCTTCTTTTCTTCCAATCACTCTCTAAAAAAAAGTTCAATTGAGAAAGGGAATAGCAACATTTTTATAAAATATTATATGAATATATCTTGATGAAGTTTTATTATTTTTATTATTATTCAATAGT
Source organism: Cyclanthera cordifolia (assembly GCA_037832605.1). Taxonomy (NCBI): domain Eukaryota; kingdom Viridiplantae; phylum Streptophyta; class Magnoliopsida; order Cucurbitales; family Cucurbitaceae; genus Cyclanthera; species Cyclanthera cordifolia. Next base: position 32,631 of record JBBMEG010009362.1, read on the forward strand.
CTTTTTCGGCATATTTTCCAAATATTTAAATTCACGTGTAAGCTTTCTTAGGAGATGTTTGGATGTCGTTTGGATGTGAATTTTAGCAAAGAAGTTGCTAATAATTGCTTGTTTGGATGTAGATTTTGCAAAAGAGTGATAGGTAATAGCTCGATGTGAATTTTGGTGGAGGAGTTGTACGTGTACTTTTTAAATTTTATTTATATGTATAATTTTTATATTAAATTTTATGTTCATATGTACATGATCTCCAATTTTCATTAATATTATCATTTTGTCTATTTTAATTATTTGTTTTGGATTTTTTTTTTGTATCCAAATTATTTAAATAATGTTAAAATTTTCTAATTTGCAAATTTATTATCAATTGAATAATTTATTATCAATTGAAATTATGCAATATTTATCAATTGAATAATTATTAGGGTTCTTTATATCCATAGCCATATGGAGAAACCCATTTACATTCCTACCAAAAAAGCAATTTAATTGCAACCA
>JBBMEG010009391.1:0-33109 GCA_037832605.1 Cyclanthera cordifolia
TTCACCATTCTAACTTAACTCTTGGTTGGGATCGAGTGTTGAGTTTTCCATATTTATGAGATTTTACAAGAATCCTAAAAGGACCTCTAGCTTTGTAAAACCAAGCAACCTTGGAGCTTATCAGTAGGGTTCTCGCGAGTATTACAACGGATAGAGACGCTCGGTCCACTTCACACTCTACGACGACCTCTAGGAAGGCTTTGGAACTACTTCTAGTTCAATGCAGTTTTCATCTACAGACACTTGTTTAGACTTAGAGGCTCGTTTAGACTATGCTGATTATTTTTAATATCACTTTTGGAGTTGTGGCTTGGAATATAGGCATTTAGATAATTGGCCTCTAGATTTGAAGGGATAAGGTAGTGTGAAACCCGAGGGGAATAGTACTTGAAGAAGTAGTGTTGTCTCTCCCAAGTGCTTTTTTTATTGTCAATGGTTTCACCAAAGTTTTGGAGCTTGCCAATATTGTGGAGGTGGCGTGATAAACTCCAAGGTTGTTTGGTTTTACAAAGCTAGAGGTCCTTCTAGGATCCTTGTAAAATCTCACAAATATGAAAAACTCAATACTCGATCCCAACCAAAAGTTAAGTTTGAATGGTGAATACACTCTTAGATCTCCCTTAGTACCTATGATGGTCATTCTTAGATCCTAAAACAACTCACTCCAGAATTAGTTTGATCAAGACTAATCCAATAAATTGATTTTTACATTAAAATCTAATGCAAGATTTGAAAAAAATACAACGCCAAAATGGATCAATAAAACTCAATGTTTGATATCAATATTTTCTCCAAAATTGGATGTTACAAGCCCTTTTTAAAGGCCAAAATTTCATGCATGGCTTGGAATACAAAATGTCTCAAAAAGCTCTTAAATGCACTTTGTGGAAAATAAGACCTAGGAAGCCAAAAGTCAATTGTACATCAATTGAGAGGCTTAAATGCTAGAAAAAAGGGTAGATTGACTTTAAATACACCTAACCAACTCATCTAAAAAGTATTTAGAAATTATGGCCATGTTTGACAAAAATTGAACTTATAAAGTACCAAAATAAGAATTTTGGAAAAACAATTATTTAAAATTCTGCAATCCAATTAAAAATCTCTAGAATCTTCTTCTTCTTGCTTCTTGTACTTTCTCCTTCATGAGAATACAATAAGGTGGTTACACAATGATGTGACCTAGCATGTCAACCTACATCAATTTGACTATTTCACTTGATTCAAGATAGAAGTTCGCGGCGACGTCCTCCATGTCGTCTTCTTCAATGTTCGACCAACAAGAACTTGATCTAATTTTGAGTTTTTCCGATGCATTGAAACCGCAGGCAGTCTTAGCTGGGAATGCCACCCTAGCCAGCCGCAAGTTTCATAGCGTGAGCATCACCAATTCGAGCCGCACCATTGTCACGTGTACAGACCGCAAGGTCATCGGCACCAACAACGAAAAAGTGTCGTTGGCCAGTGGTGCCAGATCAGCAACTATCGAGGTAACACCATAGCAATACCAACTGTAAGGACCGTACTTTCTAAAACATATTTAATAAGAATTCTTACTCATATGCATGATTTCAAACTTACTTAACTGAACTAAAAACTGTTTATTTCAAACCAGATAAGTGTCTAAATAAATCAAACATGAATAAATAAGAATTTGGCTAGAGTTTCCAAATAAATAAAACAAGTAAGAACTTAAATGACTTTCATAAAATCTCAAATAAAGAGCAAAAGAAAATGAGTCAAAAAATATCGAATGACTATGCAGCGGTTTCTCATATGATCTTGCCAGCTCATTTCCAATTAGCCACCTTAATACTATCCTTGCTTGCCTAATGGAAAATCATAATAACAATGAGTATAAATATACTCGGTAAGAATCTCCAAAAGAGGTACAATATACACACTCCAGAGACACCAACAAGTAAACACATGCTTACTAATCCAAAGTTCAACGAAGCACTAACGAGGTCATAAGATACGTTACATGACCTGAACAAGTGCCCTTTGTCGTATTCAAATTCCTATCAAGAGCACGTCTCCAACCGACACCCTTTGAAGTATTATGATTTCTAATAAGAACACATCATGATGGAGATTCGCGCTCGCACACACCCGACAGCTTAGAATATTGACAAAGCAGTAAGTGTTCTCCCCTTCCGTGACAAGGTGTGGCGCAACACCGTTAGGAACAGTGCTCCATAATGGCGTCCCTTGGCCCATGAGCAGCGACGACCAGTGAGAAGTCATGTGGAATCAACGTGATGAAAAAATACCATATTATGGCACCTTGAAACTAAATTCAGGGTGTTTGAATGGAAGGATATAAAATAAGTGTTTGGAAACTCAAGTTGTCTTTATAATTAAACTTAACCATAAACTATATATATTATTATTTTCAACTAAATTTTACTTACATCAATTATATAATTAATGGATTTTCCAACCTAATTTCATTACCCAATAATCCTAATAAAACTATAACAGAATTCATTAGTTATCATATATTTATTTAACATTTAGAAATCAATTACGTTAAGATTTCAATGAAATTTCAGGTCATTGCAAGAAAGATTTCCTTACCTAGCCCATTTTATAAAGTCTTAGCTCCAAATATATCAAATGACAAAGAACAATACTCGAAAATGGCTCTAATGGATAAAAGAGTTATAAATACCTTATAATACCATTAAAAACAAACTCAGGATATCAAAATTAACAAAAATTACCAAACTTCGAAAAACGAATTTTTGGGTATTGTTCTCAGTCAAACTGGTCAAACTAAGAATTAAAAGTCCAAGATAATCAATTATTGTCAATAAAAATGTAGGGATCAATTTTATACAAAGGATGTCTAAACAAGTCAAATGACCAATGATCAATATTTACTCAAGTTGCCAAAAAATAATCCTAACCCTCTCACGGTCTCAAACCATGCAAACTAAAGGTTAGAATAAAGATTATGATTTCAAATAGCAAGATAAATGTATAGGAACATGAAATTATCATTGAGGAACGACACCTATAAAAAGTAAAACGACAAAAAACGAAACACAAGAACTTATCTTCATCGTGACTAATTCTTAAGTTTGAAGAAGGGGTTTCCCGTTAAATCTTGCTCAATTCTTGGCTATTGGTCAGTGACAATGAAGATCAATTTTGATAAAAATATCAAAATGTAGGTGCTTGAAACGAAGAAATACAAAATAGGATGAGTTTCTTGATTTGATGTTTTTTTTGAAAATTCAAAAAGATATCTAAGATAATATAAATAATAAAGAAAGATTCAATAATTTAATGCAAGAAGGTTATTAAATAGAGCAAGATAGAACACGAGAAGAAAAATTGCACACACTTTTTGCGATCATCTAGGATTTGGGACAACCACAAATAAAGAGAAAAAGATTATGTTTCTTTCTTTCAAAGTCCAGAAATTAACAAGAAAAGAGTTTTATTTAGAGAGTGTGGAAGATTATAATTACCTTGGGTATTTGATCGAGAAAGAAAGATCAACGAAACCAAGATTCAAAGGTTCTTGAATTCCAAAAACACAAACAAATCTTCCTAGAGTTAGTGGGAATAACAAGATGATAGAAGGTGAGTTTCTTATCCTAAAAGGTGTTTTAATGTGACAAACCACTCCAAAGGAAGGAAAAAAGGCTTTTAAAATATGTTTCACTCAGAATTCAAACCAAGTTCTCTTCCAAGCTAAGTAATGGTCGAACGAACTTAGCAAGTAGCTTTTTATTAAGAGCTTGAGTTTAATTATTTGTAAAATAAAAAATCGGAGGATCTAATTTCATTTACCTTCAAATTTATCCCACTTTTTCTTCTTCACGCAAATTTTCCCCCCTCGATTTTTCACTCTCCCTCTCGCGACACCCAAATCGCTGAACCCTTCTCTCTCTCGTCGATCTCTCTCTCGTCGATCTCTCTCTCTCCAACGCTCTCTCTCTCCCTCGCGACTGCCTTCTCTCCCATTCGTCTCACGTCGTTGAGCTTAGGTATGGGTTCTTATCAATGTTTCGTTTTCAGTCTTGGTTAGCTTCGGGTATGTCTGGATAAGTGTCGTTCTAAATTGTCGCGAGTTGTGTTGTTGGTTTGAGTAGTGAAACTGAGAGCGAGATGGTGGTTTAAGTTGTAGTCGAGCTAGGCTTGAGTAGTTGTTCCTAGGATTGTTGGTTCTACTTTTCAAGCTGCAATATTATGGATTTGCTCTTCGTTTCGACTGAGCTACCATTTTAGGGGTAACTCTTCAAGCTTGGCTTTGATGGTGTTTGTTAGTTTTGTTTCTTCTAGAATTAAAAGTTGTGTATTGCTCATGTTACTGTTTGAGGTGTTTATTTTTCTGTGGCTAAGTAGTATGAAGTAGTTTTATTGTTTATATTGAGTTTGGTTAGAGTTGGATTGGAGGTTTAGTGTTAGGTGATGTTGGGGAAGCTTAAGCTCGAGTCAAGTTTGAGTGTTAGAAAGGGCCGAGACCTTGATTAGCGGCTTGAACCAAAGGCTACCGGGTGTAAGTTGAGTTGAAGCTTGTAGTACTCTCTTACCCTTTGAATCCGTTAAGTTCTTATTGTAGTTTGGGTTGTTGTGCTTGAGCGTTAAGGCATCAAGGCGTGAAGGGATTGGTCGTTGGCACCATTAAGCTTGATCCTTTAGTTGCAAGTTAGAGCTTGGCATTGGGATTTTCAAGTTGGCTCTGGGCTAGCACTTGGGTTTTAGCACTTGTGGTACCAACGAATCCCTTAAGCCATTGAGATCATTTGTGTTCTCGTTTGCTTACCATATGTGTCATTTACTTCATTGTAGGTTTAGAGGGTTACTTGAGTGCTTCCCTTGGGGATCGAGCCTCATCCGCTCTAATATAGTAAACGAGTATAAGAGACCCTAACCGTGTGTTGTTTGCTTATATTTACCTAGAAACTTGGCGTGTTTGTAGTGAACGTTCGTATATGAAATTGTATGTTGCTTTATCATGCTTCGTGTATTTCAAACTGTTAGTTGCTCTTGTTTGGCTGGTTAAATGATGGTATGGGTTCTTGTTGATTTATGTACATGTATAAAGGATGATAGTTTTTATTCTTGATAATCGTATGCTGAATATGTTTTAGTATCTGATGTACATTCGATGTCTTGTTTAATACATGTACTTGCATGATATTATGATATGATTATGTATTGTGTGTAGCATGCTACCGTAATGATCATTTCTTATGTACTAAGCCCTAGGCAAATAAGTAGGTAGATTGCTTAGGTACGTCTTTCTCTTGTTATGTGCATGTGCAATAGATGATAGGGTCGTTGCATGCATTATGTGTTGAAGTGAGCGTCGAGTCTCTTTCCTTGATATTGTGAGCATGTCCGTCAAACGGCCTCAACATGTCTCTGTTCCGCCATAGGGTGGTTGTAGTAGACCATAGGGTCTGCTGCTACATGAAACATTAGGGAACGACCCATCGGAGTGGCGAGATGCGGCAACGTTCTCTAACAGATAAAGGTAGTCAGATGTGAGAGATTGTGCTTATTAAGGGATAGATTTTAACCATCCTGAGAGCGACGCGTGACCACTGGGTCTGACCACATGGTCTTTTAGACGTGTTGGCGTAACGATCCACGGTCGGGGTTCCCGCAGTCTTTTCAGATACCTAAAAGGTTTTAGAGATATTATTTTGTCTACTTCTAACTAAAGCGCAGTCCGAGCACCACAGCTTGTACGAGTTGCAAACTGTCAAGCGGAAGTTTGATCCAAGCTTCGGCTAGCGTATCCACTAATGCTTGGATTGATACTAGCACCTTTAGCTCGGCGAGCTGCCGACTTACTTAGCCTCTGGGGGATCTTGATTGTTTCTTGTTCGCCTCACTCGTGCTGCAGATACCCTTGAGATGTCCGGGCGACTCCTTAGCTTGTACCCACGTATCAAAGTGCATCGTCTTACACGTCATGGTCTTGTAATGGCTTTTCGGGTCCAATGGCATTGCTCGGGTACCTAGTTGTCCTTAAAGGTAGCATAGTAGAGTGATCTTTAATGCATAGGGTGTGATAGAGGAATAAGTCATTGGACAGAGATCTCTTATCACGTGAGTTGGAGCTGGCAACTTGCTAGGCAATGAGCAGCCAAAATTGCTGAGGCATAAGTCGCGCTAGTAGGTTGGATCGCTCACGGCTCGGCACCGTGCATGGTATCTGATGTATTTCGGATTGACCCCACCGTGCCGGAGGAACCGAAGATAGCTTGGGCGACTCCAGTGGATAGCTCTTGCGTCTAAGCTCCGTGTTGTACCCTGAGGGGTCGGGTTGTGACTTTGGAGTTTCACGGCATTAGCTGGTGAGACTCCTCGATGATTGCCACAAGTTTTGGAACGCGTGGCACAAGCAGCCGAGAGTCGAGATGTTTTTTTGATTTGTTTGTGCATGTTATTCTTAAACTTTTGATTAACATATGTCTTGTTCTATATGTTTTGTGCACCGCGTGCAGGGTTTCTTACTGAGTTTTCATAGACTATTCTCTTCATTTTATGTTGGCTATGGATTCAAATTCATAGCTGCAGGTATGCACCAGAATGGATGATTGACAGTTGAGGATAGACCTAAAAGGGGGACATGTTTCGTTGCGTCTAGTTTTAATGGAATTTTCTATAGTCTTAATGTATATTTTCCTGCACGAACTATTGTAATAACTTTGTTCTAAAATCTTTTAGTTAAACAACTAAGATCTCGGGATTTATATTTATGTTTAAAACTGATGACTACCTGGATAAGATAAGTGTTTTGTTTGGAACTTGCAGGGTTGTTTTAATTGTATTTCGAAAGGTCCAGGTTTTATTTTACAGGTTTTGCAAGTATGAGTTTCTCATAGTTTAGAGGAAATTGTGCTGAAATCTCATTAAAATTTTATGCATCAGCAACTTTCGTGCTATAACCTAAAAGTTATGGACCGGGATGTTATAGTTGGTATCAGAGCTCAGAGTCATAGATTCTCTACACTAGCTTATGATGTAGGCTGTGTAGGTCCCCTAGTCTTCAACTGCAGGTCGTCATCAGGTAACAAGTAATACAATGGTTAAGAAATATAGATAAGCATGCTCGAATTATAAAAAGGAGTATCATGATTGTGTGTTGCATTCTTTTGTTTTGTTTGAGTCCCTATAAGGACTAACCTTTCTTTTCGATAGGGAGATTTGAGAAGATGCATCGATGTGCTCGTGATATAGCTTTAGAAGCAGACGCTCGTGGTGGTGGAGTGATTCTTTCAGAGGAGGATCCCCGACGAGTTGTTAATGCCTTGCCGGTCCATGTTTCACCTCAGGTCGTGCCTGTTCCACCTGAAGGAGAGTTGCTGATTGGTGTTGAGTTTCTATAGAGGCCAACAACAGTCGCCCCGATTCCCATTACTGTTGGGCTAGAACCATATATCATGGCGACCTTTCAAGCCATGTGTAAGGGTGCGGTGCAAGAAGCGATGGCTGCAACTTGAGGGTTATGGCCAGTAAGGAAGTCGATGAAAAGGTTGTGAACCCCACTATAGAAATTTTGGACTGGGTTCTGTAGGACTTCAAGGAATGGAGTCCCCCAAGTTTTGATGCCTCATCAAGGGGTCCGTTTGAGGCACAAAAATGGATGTATTCTTTAGAAGAAATTTAAATTAGTTTCGGGCTTAACTCTACTCTGTGAGCTTGCTAGCTTTGTTAGCTTTGACAAAGTTTCCTTCTAGGTAGGACGTTAGTAGTTTGACTAATGACGTGAGAGCTTGTTGTTAGGAAGAAACCTTGTAACCCTAGTGTCTGGTATCTTTTCCAAGTTCGACTTCGAGTTTCCAACTTTATGGTTTCTCGGTTGTTGTTTACTTGTATTGGGTGTGAACATCTGTTAGTGCCCTTGGTTTGCACTGGTTATTTGAGGATCCACTGGAAGGAGTTACGTGGAGTTCAAGCATTCAAGTCCGGATTTGAGATTCATGTGGGTTGATTGATACTAACCTGCTTTGGTTACCTTTCAAGAGTGTTGTAGCTAGTTCGTTGATTGGTTGTTGATGCTAAGTATTAAGAGTTGGGATGCCTTAAAAAGGTTTTGAAGCTTTACAATGGAACTCATGGTTCGAGAGTAACTCAAATGCTCAGAATTTCGAGTATCAGAAGGAAAGAAGTGTGGCTGGAGTGTTTTGCCCAGTTAGAAAGCTAGCTTAGAGAAGGTGCCTTGAAAGGTCGAATCCAGCAATATTTCAACCTTCGAATGCAAGTAGGATATGTATTCTAAGTTCCTTGCATTGTTCGAGTTTCTTAGCTTTCGAGGACAAAAGCCTTTCTAAAGGGAAAGTAATGTGACAAACCACTCTAAAGGAAGGAAAACAAAAAGGCTTTTAAAATCTGTTTCGCTCAGGACCAAAACCAAGTTCTCTTCCAAGCTAAGTAATGGTGCAACCAACTAAACAAGCAGCTTTTTATTAGGAGCTTAAGGTTAATTATTTGTAAATTAGAAAATAGGAGGATCTAATTGCATTTACCTAAAAATTAAAAACCTAATTTCCTCTTTTTACCTCTTCTTCTTCTTCATGCGAATTCCTTCCCCCCCCTCCGATTTTCACTCTCCCCCTCGCAACACTCAAGTCGTCGAACCCCTCTCTCTCGTCGTCCTCTCTCTCTCGTTCATCTCTCTCTCTCTCGTCGACTTCTCACTATCATCGATCTCTCTCTCTTTGACGCCCTCTCTCTCTCCCTCGCGACTGCCTTCTCTTCCGTTCATCTCATGTCGTGGAGCTCAGGTATGGGTTCTTATCAAAGTTCTGTTTTCCACTTTGGTTAGCTTCGGGTATGTCTAGGTCTGTACTATTCTAAATTGTGGTGAGTTGTGTTGTTGGTCTGAGTAGTGAAACCGAGAGCGAGATGTTGTTTAAGTTGTAGTCGAGCTAGGCTTGAGTAATTGTTCCTAGTGTTGTTAGTTCTACTTTTCAAGCTGCAATTTTATGGATTTGCTCTTCGTTTGGGTTGTGCTACCATTTTAGGGGTAACTCTTTAAGCTTGGCTTTGATGGTGTTTGTTAGTTTTGTTTCTGCTAGAATTAAAAGTTGTGTATTGCTGGTGTTACTGTTTGAGGTGTTCGTTTTTCTTTGGCTAAGTAATGTAAAGTAGTTTTATTGTTTGTATTGAATTTTGTTCGAGTTAGATTGGAGGTTTAGTGTTAGGTGAGGTTGGGCAAGCTTAAGCTCGAGTCAAGTTTGAGTGTTAGGAAGGGTAGAGACCTTGATTGGCAGCTTGAACCAAAGGTTACCAAGTGTAAGTTGAGTTGATGCTTGTAGTACTCTCTTAACTTTTGAATCTGTTAAGTTCTTATTGTAGTTTTTGTTATTGTGCTTGAGCGTTAAGACATCAAGGCGTGAAAAGGGTTGGTCGTCGACGCCATTAAGCTTGATCCTTTTGTTACAAGTTAGAGCTTGGCGTGGGGATTGTTGAGTTTGGCGTTAGGCTAGCACTTTTGTTTTAGCACCTGTGGTACCAATGAATCCCTTAAGTCCTTGAGGTTACTCGTGATCTCGTTTGCTTACCATATGTGTTGTTTGTTTCATGTAGGTTTAGAGGCTTACTCGAGTGCTCCCCTTGAGGATTGAGCCTCATCCACCCAGTTCTAGTAAACGAGTTTAAGGGACCCTAACAAGGTGTTGGTTGCTTATATTTACCTAGAAACATAGGCTTGTTTTTAGTCCACATTCGTATGTGGAATTGAATGTTGCTTTAACATGCTTCAAGTATTTCAAATTGTTTGTTGCTCCTGTTTAGCTAGTTAAATGTTTATAGGGTTTCTTGTTGATTTATGTACATGTATAAAGGATGATAGTTTTTATTCTTGATACTCGTATGCTGAATATGCTTTAGTATCTGATGTATATTCGATGTCTGGTTTAATACGTGTACTTGCATGATATTACGATATGATTATGTATTGTATGTAGCATGCTGACGTGATGATCTGCTCTTATGTACTAAGCCCTAGGCGAATAAGTACGTAGATTGCTTATGGTACTTCTTTCTCCTGTTATGTTCATGTGCAATAGATTATAGGGTCATTGCATGCATTGTCTCTTGAAGTGAGCAACTAGTCTCTTTCCTTGATAGTGTGAGCATGTCCGTCAAACGGCCTCGACATATATCTACTCCACCATAGGGTGGTTGCAGAAGACCATAGGGTCTGCTGCTACGTGACACGTCAAGGAACGACCCTTCGGGGTGGGCATACGCTGCAATTTTCTCTAATAGACAGAGGTAGTCAGATGTGAGAGATTGTGCTTATGGAGGGATGGATTTTCACCATTCTAAGAGCGACACGTGACAATCGGGTTTGACCATAGGGTCTTTTAGACGTGTTCGGGTAACCGACCGTAGTCGGGGTTCCTGTAGTTCTTTCTAATACCTTGGAGCTTCTAGAGATACTATTGAGTCTACTTCTAACTATAGCTTAGTGTGAGCACCACATCCTATACGAGTTGTAAACTGTGAAGCATAAGTGTGATCCAGGCTTCGGCTAGCCTATCTGCTAAAGCCTGGACGAATACCTTCACCTACAGTTGGCTGAGCTGCTGGCTGGCTAGGACTCTGGGAGAACTTGATTGGTTCTTCTTTGTCTCACTCGCGCCGAAGATACCCTAGGAGACGCCCGGGCGACTCCTTCGCTTGTACCCACGTATCAAGGTGCTCCGCCTTACGCGATACGGTCTTGTAATGGCTTTTCGATATTTATGGGATTGGCAAGGGACCTAGTTGTCCTTAGGGTGACATAGTCGAGTGATCTTGGATGCATTGGGGGTGATACGGGAATCAGTCATTGGACGAAGATCCTTTATCGCATGAGTTGGAGTTGGCAACTTGCTAGGCAGTGAGCAGCCGAAATTGCTAAGGCATAAATAAGCGCCGCGCTAGAGCTCGGCACCGTGCGTGGTATCTGACATGTTTCGGATTGACCCCATCGTGCCAGAGGAACCCAAGATAGCCTGTGCGACTCTAGTGGATAGCCCTTGCGTCTAGGCTCCCTATTGTACCCTAAGAGGTCGGGTTGTGACTTTGGAGTTTCACAGCATCGACCGGTGAGACTCCTTGAGTATTGCAACAAGTTTTGAATGCGTGGCACAAGCACCCGAGAGTCGGGATGTTTTTCCCGTTTGTTTGTGCATGTTATTCTTATATTTTTGATAAACACATGTCTTGTTCTATATGCTGTGTGAACCCTGTGCGGGGTTTCTTACTGAGTTTTCACAGACTCACCCCTTCGTTTTTTGTTGGCTATGGATTCAAAATCATAGTTGCAGTTATGCACCAGGATGGATGATCGATAGCTGAGGATGGACAAAAAATGGGGACATGTTTTGTTGCGTCTAGTTTTAATGGAATTTTCTATTGTCTAAATGCACTTTTCCTGCACGAGCTATTGTAATAACTTCGTTCTAAAATGCTTTAGTTAAGCAACCGAGATCTCGGGATTTATATTTATGTTTAAAACTGTTAACTGCCTGGATAAGATAAGGGCTTTGTTTGGAACTTGCAGGCATGAGTTTCCCAAATATTAGGGGAAACTCTGCCGAAATTTTCTTTAAAATTTTCAGGCATCAGTAACTTTCGTGCTATAACCGAACGGTTATAGACCGGGTTGTTACAGTTGGTATCAAAGCTCAATCTCAAAGTCATAGATTATGTACACTAGCGTACAAAGTAGGCTGTGTATGTCCCCTAGTCCTCAACTGCAGGTCGTCATCAGGCAACAAGTAATACAATGGTTAAGAAATATAGACAAGCATGCTCGAATCATAAGCAGGAATATCATGATTGTGTGTTGCATTCTTTTGTTTTGTTCGAGTCCCTATAAGGAATAACCTTTCTTTTTGATAGGGAGATTTGAGATGGCGCATGATCAATGTGCTCGTTGTATAGCCTTAGAAGCAGAGGCTCGTGGTGTTGGGGTAATTCCATCAGTTGAGGATCGTCAACGAGTTGTTAATGCTTACTCCACCTGAAGGAGAGTTGTTGGTTGGGTTTGAGTTTCTACAGAGGCCAACAACAATCACTCCATTTCCCTCAACTCTTGGGCTAGGACCAGAGATCATGGCGACCTTCCAAGCCATGTGTCAGGGTGCGGTGCAAGGAGCGATGGCTGTAACTTTGGGGGTTATGGCCATCAAGGAAGTCGATGGAAAGGTTGTGAACCCCGCCATAGAAATTTCTGACAGGGTTCTGAAGGACTACAAGGAATGGAGTCCCCTAAGTTTTGATGCCTCATTAGGGGGTCCGTTTGAGGCACAAAAATGGATGTCTTCTTAGAAGAAATTTTCAAACAGTTGGACTGCCTTTTGAAAGTCAGGTGTGCAGTGTGTACGCTAAAGAATGTCACCAAGCTTTGGTGGGAGTCAGAGCTTAAGGCCATTATGGACTGCGATGAGTCGATGCCTTGAGAAGAGTTTAAGCAGATTTTCCTTGAGATGTAATTTTCAAAGTTTGATCAGCACAAGCCGGTGACAAAGTTCTTGCGGCTGAAACAAGGCAAGAAGCTTGTGGCGAAGTATGAAAGAGAGTCCTCCCAAAGAGCCTTTTTTGCAAGGGAAATCATTTCTTTAGAGGTTCAGCGAATTTAGTTTTTCATTTATGGACTTAGAAAAGAGAATCGTTGCTCTCTAGGCAATCGGAAACCCCAGTCTTTTGTCGAGACAATGTCACGCCCGGGATTATGAGGGTTACATGAATGAACCGAGTCCACATCCGAATGAGAGGGATCTTGGGGGATATAGTCCCATGGTTAAGGCTTAAGAGAATTTATTTGTACTACCTATACCAACAAGGTGCACCTTCCTTTTCGATGGCTTAATCGAATGAACTTCACAATTAAGGGTGCTTAGCTTGAAGTAGTCCTAGAATGGGTGACCAAGATCCGGATTCCACTAGAAAGAGTTCAAACTTCTTTTCAAGTTAGCTGCAACAAGGGTCATTACCAAGAGTGGAGCATATTTTTTAATTTATGGGATGAAGGCTATGTTGTGGAAACCATAATCCAATTCTAATTCATAGTACTCATAAGAAAAACTCTTGGATAATTACGGTTTGACTCTAAACTTTCTAAAATTGCCTATTTGACCCGATTTTGGATAGAAATCATTCTAGTCCCTATGAACTAAAACCTTTACAACCAAAGGATATTTGATTAACACCTAAAAATTCAAGGATATCAACTTAATTATACATTTAAACTTTTTTTTTTTATCGTTACGATAATTGAAAGGAATATCATGTTCATTGAATAGATTTTGATCAAACAATGAACATATATTGATACAGCTAATACCTATGGTATATGACAATAGATACAAGTCTTCTTGAAGGGCTCATCGATCAACGATGACAATCTAAAAAGGGGTAATGCAAACAAAGATATAATTTTCACGTGCATTGGGTAAAAAGATTAAAGAGAGCCACGTAAATTTAGTCAATACTACTAAACTGATTTGATAAAAGTTGGGTTTCATTTGGTATTAAAGAAAATTAAACAATAGCGAAACCAAAATAATAGGCTAAATCCAAATTAGGATATTAAATTTGAACCCTATTTGAAATGTTAGAAAACGTTGTAATTATTATTTTTGTCATTTATATAAAAGGTTAAAAATCCGAATTCGTTAAAATACTTAAGAACTAGAATTATTAAAGTTATTATTAAGGACATGGGAACTATAAAGAATCGAAATTAACATTGTTGATCTCTTAACAACATTTTTCAATTTTAAATAAATACATTTTAATTTAGGTGTATTGCAGTTTTTATTTATTTTTATTAACATCTCATGTGAATATTTATACGTGAAAGAGAAAATTGAAAACCAACCAAATCGAACTAAACTATGAAATCGATTGGCTTGATTTTTTAGAATAATATTGGATCATTTGTTTATATATTTTAGAAAACCAAAAATAGTGGTTCGGTTTAAGTTCATGATGGATGAGAGCACAAAAAACCTGAATCAAACCGAAATATATAAATATTAAGAAAACATACATATATATTAGTATTTAGATTTGATGAATGAACTAACTAAAATATGAAATATAAAGTAAAAATATTGTAAATATTTTGATATTTATGAAAATTGTTTTTTTAGTCAGTAAAATAAAATTATTTAGAATCAAATTAAAAATCAAATTGAAAATAAGTCAAAAAATTTGAAAAATAAACAAAATTCTAAATGAAATTAAAACCGAAAACCGTTCAATCAAAAATTGAATCAATTGTTTTTGTCGTTTATTGGTTATGGGTTTGGGTCAAATTATAAAAAAAAAGTGAAGATATTGGTTCGATTGTCTGTTTTGCACAAAAGAAACTAAAACTGAATGAATCACTCGTATGAATAATCTTATCTTGTTAATTTTAAAAATCACAAATCTATCTCCATAATTGTAAAGATTTAGAAACTAAATTTTTTATTTAGTTACTTTTTAAAACGATAGGTGTATTAATCATTGAAACAAATGTAAAAGAAATAGACATACAAGAAGATAATATATTTACATATATAGCAAATATGAATTAAGTAGACATGTATGTATAACTAAACTTTGTATATCTCAAAAAAAAAAAAAAAATTGTATGCTCTAACAAAATTAACAAATGTAAATATATAGAAAAAAAAAATTTGTTAATTATTTATAATAAAAAGGTAGAAGCAATTTAAAGAAATTTTGGGGCCTTTAACCGCACAACATATTATCGAATTTAACTATGAGTAGTTTTATTTATATTTATACAGAACAAAGTATAAGTTTAAAATATTACACCTAGATACAAAAGCAAGTGCTAAGAAATAAATATTCAAGTGGTAAAAAAGTAGAAACCAAGAGATTTCATAATTCATTGTTGTAAGAAGATCTTTCATCAAGTCATGGGAGTTTCGCAGAAATACCTAGTTAATTTATTGACATTAATTTTCCTTTGCATTCACGTTGTAACTACCAAAGGTGACATAACAACCAACCAATGTCTTTTTTTTCCTTGTAAAAAGAGTTAACTCATTTCATGCATGGTTTTTTAGAAAGAATGCGAGAACGAACTACAAAAAGAAGTCATGAGCATTTGTTTGATTCGACATCCCAAAATATTGACGAAAGATTCTATATGGATTATGAAGGGCTACATATGCACCTTCCTCCAATTAATAACATCTAATGTATATGTTTCATAAAGAAAAAAGTAATGCTTTCGAGCATATCTATAATTACATAATATTTCCTTTTTAAGCTTGATAATGTGTAAGGGATGTAATTTGTTATCTACCATGTACAACCTGATGCTAAATTTAAAAAGTGTTAATCTTGTTGCTATATATTTTTTTGTAAAAATGTTTGAGCAATTGTGCACTGTGATGTGTACATAAAATGAAAAATACTAAGGGAAAACAATAAAACCGGTCATGTTTAATGTACATTTGCACAATAATTTAAACTTTGTTGATTTGATTAATCCATTCCTATTTAAACGAATAATACAAAAAAAAAATTGATTTAATAACTTTTGGTTGTTTAATATATTGCAATATTTTAGAGTATAGTAATTAGTAATAGTAATGAAATGATAGTGTATAATGTGTTTTTTGAAAAGTTAAATAAAACTCATTTTTTACAGAGATTTTTTTTTTATTGTAGATTATAATGAGAATGGAACTAATGAAAAAACATTTAAAAATGTAGAAAAAAATAGATGATCATATCTATAATTACAAATATTTTATAACGTTTTTGTTCATAATTTAGAAATCTAATGATAACATATAGAAAATTTAATAATATTTAATGTATAAGCAGTTGAAAATAAAATCGAATTATCTAATCCTATAACATGATTCAAGTGCAAAATTTTGTTGTCACAGCCAAGACGTGACCCGTAATTACCTTTTTATCACATCTTGAAAATTGAAGTTAAGCAAGCTCAAGCAATCTTTGAAGAGATTGAAAGTGATACAAGAACATTCTATATTACTTAAAGAGAACATGAACTATATTAAATGAAAAATAATATCTTCAAGAATTCAATCCTTGCATTGAAAGAGACATACTGTGCGGTGGATAGATGTTCATGGGAGAATGCACATATTTTTTTTTTTTTCTTTCTCTTTGTAACCACCAAAGTGTCCGTCTTTGACGGTCTTTTTTATAAACTGTTGATTCCGAAAAATGGTCAACGGATATCCACAGTAAATTTGTTTAGCTGAGGACAAAAATGCCTGCAAAAAAGTGAATTTTATGGCACACCGGTATGGCGTGAGCCACAGGGCCTCCGATGCCTAAATCACAAACGGAATTAGGGAGAATAGTTTAAAGCACTAAGAAATGACTTAAAGGTACTTAGCTTGGAATTTGATCGGGGATCCCCTTGGAATGAAGATTGACATGACTCTTATAGCAGCCGGTCTCGTAACCGCTGCAGCTCACTTATGGCGATATAATGGCCGGCTGTTAGAAACGTCCGTCATTAAGCCGGGTGTGAACACCGGCGTAACTCCTCACCGTTACCCTTTAGAGGTGTAATGGCCTTGACTCAAGAGATACTTGGACTCGGTCAACCTTGGCAGGTCCTCACCTCCACGACCGACACCTTAGGGGTGCAGCCTTCTCGTTTTAACACTAGGACGCCACGGCTGTGTAGAGTACTTTAACGCTACTTTGGACTTGGTTGACTTATCCACAGGAAAGTCCTAACCTCCACGACCAACCCACCTGGGTTAGCCTACTTGATCGCCCTCCTCAGAGGTCGTCTTTGGACTCGGTTAACCCTTACGGGTCCTCACCTCCACGACCAACCCACTCGGGTTGACCAACTCGTTGTAACCTGGGCACCACGGGGTGCAACGTCCGCCTACGTTACTTGGACTCGATAGACTCCTGGGGGAGAGTCCTGACCTCTACAAACAACCAACTCGGGCTGACCTATTCGTTGTAACGGGGGACGCCACGACGTGCGATGCCTCCAAACGTTACTTGGACTCGGTCGACTCGTCCACAAGAGAGTCTTAACTTCACGGCCAACCCACTCGGGTTGGCCTACTCGTTGTAACCGGGGACGCTACGGGGTGCAGCTCCTCCATTCGTTACTTGGGCTTGGTCGACTTTAGGGGGAGTCCTGACCTCCACGGCCAATCCACTCGGATTGACCTACTCGTTGTTGGACCCAAAAGGGTGAGGCTGCAAGGGCCAACCTCGGGGGGTCGTGGCCTTCCTTAGCCGACCCCTAGGGGAGTCAAAGTTGCTTGGCCGACCCTAAGGGGTCGGTATCGACTTGGCCGACCCCCGTGGGTTGTGGCCTCCATTTGGCCGACCCTTAGTGGGTCGGTAATCGTGAAGCCGACGCCCGAGGAGTCGTAAATGGACTTGGCTAACCTCCGAGGGGTTTTGGCCTCCATTTGGCTAACCTCCGGCGGGTCGGCAATGGCATGGCCGACCCAAAAGAGGTCGGAAATAGACTTGGCCGACCCTTGGGGGGTTGTGGCGTCAATTTGGCCGACCCCCGAAGGGTTAGAAATTGACTTGGCTGACCCTCGGGGGGTTGTGGCCTCCATTTGGCCGACCCTTGACGGGTCAGAAGTGGCGAGGCTGACTCTAGGGGGGTCGGCAAGGGAGTTGGCTGACCCCCGGGAGGTCGACAAGAATGTTGGCCAACCCCTGGGGGGTCGACAGTGGAGTTGGCCGACCCTCGGGGGTTGGCAAGGACGTTGGCCGACCCCCGGGGATCAGTGCTGGCTTGGCCGACCCCTGGGTGGTCGGCGTTGGCTTAGTTGTCCTTCATGCTGGTCCCAATCTCTTCCGAGTCTTTCGGGATATTTTAGCCTACAACATAAACAATATTTTGTTTTTAAAGAGTATGTTTGTACTTGTTTTGTCGACTTCATTCGTGTTTCTTATGTCATCTAAAAGTTATCATATTCTATCATATGGTAAAGTTCCATGTTATTCAGCAAGGTTATATTTGAAATTTTGGTTATTGTGATTTCATTATTTTCAAAGACATTGTATGAGAACAAGTTTTTGTTATCGTTGGTGCATTTAGTTCACTGCTCCGCCGAAATTCTTATAATTCTGAGGTTTTGAAGACAGTTCCGATTTGCTCATACTGAACAATGTTCTAATCCAAGTTTGTCTAGAATTATGATATTTTGTTGCTCGTGCTGAGCAAGTTTTGATGCATGTCAATTTGGAATTATGAATTAAATGTATTAGTTGCCATTTTGATATGTACTCACGTGAGTAGTTTGTTAATTGTGAATCACATTTCACTTTTTACCTTAAATTAACTTGTGTTTTCCTTAGGTAAAGTTTTGTTAGAGTTTCCTAACAATTGAGGAAGTGTCTTATGTATAGTACTATATAAGCTCACTTTAAGATTTCTTATTCTTTAAGAGAGATACTTTAGCAACAACTTTTTGTGCCATTTGAAGTTCCGCTTTGATATTGACAATTTTGAAGGAGAATAATCTCTACAATTTGAATAATGGATGTAGTGCTAGTTCTCGGACCACTTTATATTACATTATATGGTAGGCTTCCACCATATCAATGATTTGATTTCATAAATCATATAATTTCTTTCTTATACTTAATAATGAGTAATTGATTTGATCCGTCATATATCATATACACCATGAGAAATCAATAAAACATTTTGTGCCATTTGAAGTTCCGCTTTGATAATGAGTAATTTAAAAGTATGTTGCTCTTGTTACTAAATATATTGTATTAAGAATGCTTGAGCAATTGTGTTTACGAATATATATAAATACAAGTGAAAATAAAAAGAGAAACCAATAAAACATTTCATGTTTAATGTAAGTTTAAAAAAAATAATGAAACTCTCACTACAAGGAACCTCTTCGGCATCGGAGCTGTCTGTCGCCGAAGGGGTCCACCTCGATCGCATTTGGCTTCGATGAATCCAAATGCGACGGAGGATTTGCTTTTGTCGGATTTGATCCTCACGGGCGACAAAAGTATTCCTTGTTGGCGAAGAAGGCGCGATGAAAGTTGTCGGTGTTGCCTTTGCCTATCATGAGCAGAGAATTGTTCTGTCGTCGTAGATGAAAAAGGTTTCGTCGCATTTCGTTGGAAAATGTGACGACATAGCCTTCGTCGCATTTATTAATTACAAAACATAAAATTGGGATAGAAAAAGGTTTTTCAACTAATTAACCTTTTTTATTAATTACAATTTATGTAATGAAATAATTGTAATTTAACTCTTCGTATTCAAAAAGTTTTGTAACTCTAAATTTTTACTATTAAAATGACTTTTTTCACTACTTTTTCTCACCACATTGATCTATCATTCTTTCCTTATAATCTTCACTAAATTTTTATTTCTTAAAAGTTTCCAAATCTCTTAGAACTTTTTATGTTTATGCAGCTATCTTTATTTTTGTTGGATTAGTTAATGGAACATTCATCTTTCTATTTTTGTTGCAATGTTTTATATGAATCTTTTGTTGTAATGTCAATTATCATCAAATTGGCAAGAGATACGTGTGTCGATATCATATTTGAATTCGACTCGCAACCTTAGAAAAGAGCAAGTTTTATAGTTTGTTGTATTCTTATATTGTTACGCACTTATTTACTTACAAAGTTTGTTATTTACTTGATTATACTTATGTATTTTATGTTTCTTTGAGGTCACTAGTGACTTTATGTGAGGACTTTATATCAAAAGATGTTTTATAATGTAAAAATCTTTCTTATACATAATTATGATATTACTTTAAATTAAAGAGATTTATTTGATCTGATTAGGATGTAATGGAATGTTTCGTACTTTTTTTTTCCACTAAAGTTCATTTTATTTTTATAATTATAAAGTATTTTGTTTTAGAAAAAACCAAAATGGAAATTATTGAAGTAATTAAAAACAATTGAAGGTTTAACGTATACTAGATTGATACGATTATAATTTAATTTTTTTTTAGTACAAATTATGAGAGAGGGACAACAACTCCTACATAGAAGGCACTACTTTTCTCAATTAAATTGACTGTTAAATATTGATTTACATGATCGAACCCAAGACGCAGGTGCTAAACTCGATTTATAACATTTTTTAACCAATTAAAAAGTAATGATGCACTTGTAACGACCCGGTCCATAAACGTTAGGTTATAGCACGAAAGTTACTAATGCATGAAAATTTAGTAAAATTTTCGGTAGAGTTTCCCCTAAAATATAGGAAACTCATACCTGTAAAACCTGGAAATCAGAACCTATATGTTTCAAAATCATTTAAAACGACCCTGCAAGTATAAATCAAAGCATCCAAGCTATCCAGGTAGTCAACAGTTTAAACACAAATATAAATCCTGAGATCTTGATTCCTTAACTAAAACATTTTAAAACGAAGTTAATACAATAGTTCGTGTAGAAAGGGATGCATTAACACTATAAACAACTCCATTAAAACTAGACGCAACGAACACGTCCCCTTTTTGGTCTATCCTCAGCTGTCGATCATCCATCCTGGTGCGTACCTGCAACTATGGTTTTGAATCCATAGCCAACATAAAACGAATGGGTGAGTATGTGAAAACTCAGTAAGAAACCCCGCACGGGGTGCACGCAGCATATAGAACAAGACATGCGTTAATCACCAGCCGACTCTCAGGTGTTTATGCCACGCGTTCCAAAACTCTTGGCAATACTCGAGGACTCTCACCAGTCGATTCCGTGAAACCCCAAAGTCACAACCCGACCCCTCAGGCTACAACAGAGAGCCTAGACGCAAGGGCTATCCATTGGAGTCACCCAGGCTATCTTGGGTTCCTCCGGCACAGTAGGGTTAATTCGAAACACGTTAGATACAACACACGGTGCCGAGCCTTAGCGATCCAACCTGCTAGCGCGACGCACACTTATGCCTTAGAAATTTTGGCTGCTCACTGCCTTGCAAGTTGGTCAACCTACTAGCGCGATGCTCACTTATGTCTTAGCAATTTTTCTGATCACTACCTACCAAGTTGCCAGCTTCAACCCACACGATAAGGGATCTTCGTCCAATGACTGATCACTCGACTTTACTACCCTAAAGGAAAACTAGGTCCCCAACCAATGCCATAAGACCCCAAAATCCATTACACAACCATTTCATGTAAGGCGGAGCACCTTGATACGTGGGTACAAGCTATGGAGTCACTCGGGTGTCTCCTAGAGTATCTCTGGTGCGAGTGACGCGAACAAGAACCTATCAAGTTCCCTTATTGAACCAAGCCAGCCAGCAGCTCATCCAGCTGTAGGTGCAAGTGCCTGTCCAAACGTTAGCGGATACACTAGTCGAAGCCAGGATCACACTTTTGCTTGACAATATACAACTCGTACATGTTGCGGTGCTTGAAACTATTATATAGTTAGAAGTAGACCAAAGAGTATCTCGAGAAGCTCCTAGGTATCAGAAAGGACTGCGGGAACTCCCACCGCGGTCGGCTACCCAACACGTCTAAAAAACCCTGTGGTCAGACCCGATGGTCACGCGTTTCTCTCAGGATGGTTGGAATTCATCCCTCCATAAGCACAATCACTCACATATGACTACCTCTGTCCGTTAGAGAACGTTGCCGCGTCCGGCCACTCTGATTGGTCGTTTCCTGACGTGTCACGTAGCAGCCGACTCTATGGTCTTCTACAACAACCCTATGGCGAAGCAGAGACATGTCGAGGCCGTCTAGAGGACATGCTCACACTATCAAGGAAAGAGACTCGACGCTCACTTCAACACACAAAGCATGCAACGACCCTATGATCTATTGCACATATACATAACAGGAGAAAGACGTATCATAAGCAATCTACCTACTTATTCGCCTAGGGCTAGTGCATAAGAACAGATCATCACAGTAACATGCTACACACAATACATATTCATATCGTAATATCATGCAAGTAAACGTATTAAACCAGACATCGAATATACATCATATACTAAAACATATTTTGCATATGAGTATCAAGAATCAAATCTACCATCCTTTAGACACATAAAGCAAGAAACCCTACCAACATTTAACCAGTCAAACAGGAGAACATACAGTTTTAAATACACGAAGCATGATAAAGCAACATACAATTCCACATACGAACGTGCACTACAAACAAGCCTATATTTCTAGGTAAATATAAGCAACCAACACCCAGTCAGGGTCCCTTACACTAGGTTCAAAAGAACCGACTAGCACGAGGTTTGATCCCACAATGATTGTTCTACCAAGCAACCGAACCTACAATTAAACAACAAAACAAGTAAGCATTAAGAGAACCCAAAACAACACCAACACATACTTTAAAGGTAAAAAGTGTACCAACGATAGCTTACACAATGCCAACAAACTAGCCAAGATGCAAACCCAAAATAGAAGAGAAGCTTACGGCTATGAAAGAACCTCCAAAAGCAATCTTATACCCCCAACAAACAACAAACCAAGAACTCTACTTCGACGACGCTTTTGCTACAAATCCTTCAATTCATTGCCGCAAGCCAAATCCACGCCCGAACATACACCCAGGCTTAATACTGGCTAGAAACGCGAGAGAGAGGAGATGAAGCACTGAGCTTCAGAGAGAGAAAGCGATGGATGGAACGGCGACCACTGAGCAGAAAAGAGAAAAAGGACCGAGAGAGAGAGAAATCGAGAGGGAAAACGCTAGAGCGAGAAGTCGTGACTGGGTTGTTCGCGACTTAAATCGGGGTAGAAGAGGAAAAATCAGAGAAAGAAAGGTTGAAGGAGAAAGGTATAAACTAGGGCTCAAGTTTGGCTTATTTGCAAAATGGCCCTTTAGTTTCCTATTGTATAAATCGTTACCTTTAAATTTGAAATAAAAAGCTGCTTGTTGAGTTGGTTGAACTACTACTTGGCTTGGAAGAGTACTTGGTTAAAGTCCTAGGTGATTCAAAATATAAAGGCTTTTTTTTTTCCCATTTGGAGTGCTTTGTCACAGTACTACTACATTTTAAATTTTTTTTAAATGTTTAACTTTAATGATAAGTAAAAAACACAAAAAAACAAAATTTCTTACCTATATTTATTAATAAATATCCTATGTTGGAGTAGTGACCTATATTTGAGAGTAGATTTGAATAATTTTTAAACATAAAATTTTATATAATTTCATTTTATTTTTAGATGTACCAATTTACTAATATTTTATTATTTTTTCAGAACTTTAACACACATATATAATTACATTTATATTAAATTATAAAATAATTCTTCTACGTGCGTTAATATTTTCTAGTTAAAACTAAATGCATATATATTTAAAAAAAATTCGCTCTAACAAAAATAACAAATCTACAAATATAGATGTTGTGAGCTAAAAATATTCTGAAAGACTAGGAAGAGATTGAGACTCGCACGAAGGACAAATAAGCCAACGCCGACCCTCTTGGGGTCGGCCAAATGGAGGCTACAACCCCCCAGGGGTTGGTCAAAATCATTTCCGACCACTCGAGGGTCGGCCTCGCCATTGCCGACCCCCCGGGGATCGACCAAGTCCAAGTAACGTTTGGAGGTGCTGCACCCCGTGGCGTCGCTCGTTACAACGAGTAGGTCAAACAGAGTGGATTAGCCGTGTAGGTTAGTACTCTCCTAAGAGTCGACCGAGTACAAGTAACGTTTGGAGGCGCTGCACCCCGTGGCGTTGCCCGTTACAACGAGTAGGTCAATTCGAGTGGATTGGTCGTGGAGGTCAGGACTCTCCGAAGAGTCGACCGAGTCCAAGTAACATTTGGAGGTGCTACACCCCATGGCGTCGCCCGTACAAGGAATATGTTAATCCGGGTAGATTGGACGTGAGGTCAGGACTCTTCGAAGAGTCGACCCGATGGGGTCGGCCTAGGAGGTCAGGACTCTCTGAAGAGTCGACCAAGTCCAGAATCAAGACCGTTACACCTCTAAAGGGTAACGGTTAGGAGTTATGCCGATATTTATATCCGGCTTAATGACGGGCGTTTCTAACGGTCGGCCATTATATCGCCATAACTGAGCTGGAGCTGTTACGAGACGGGCTGCTATAAAAGTCAAGTCATTTCTCCCTTTTAGGGGACGGATCCTAAACTAAGTACTCTTAAGCCATTCCTAAAGTTCTAAATTTTTCTCCTTAATTCCGTTTCTAACTTAGGCATCAGACGCCCTGTGGCTCACACTACACCGGTGTGTCCAAATTTCGCTTTTTAACCAGGCCATTCCATCCTCATTTAAAACAAATCTACTCTTGATATCTGTTGAGCATTTTTCAGCATCAAAAGTTGGTGCCGTCTCTGGAAACAAGATAGTGTTCTACCTAAAACGAAAAAAAATTCCAATCCATTTTCTTGCAAAAATGTCGAAAGTTGAAAACTGCCACCACGATGTCAATGGAGAATCAGACGTCGAGCACGCTTCAAGAAGGATTGCATGCAGAGGGCATGATGTTGTTCATGTTGAAAACCACCCAGATCCTAAGTGTACAGTAGCCAGACAGGAGCCGGAGCGTGCAGGTTCAAATTTTACTATTTTGAAGGAAAAAGTGCAAGGAATGGCAGAGAGTTTGGGTCGCCTGGTGGAGTTATTCTGGCAACCACCTCTGCCTCAAACAACTGATGCTGGGAAGCAGTAGTCACCGCAGGAGATGGTGCACCGACAGTTGGCCAAGAAAAAGGCCTTGGCAGAAAAGACAACTCCGTCGGTCCGAGACCCTACAAAAAAGAAAGCCCTAGCCACGGCGGCACCGAAAAAGGCGCATTCCCGACACTGAAGATAGGTCAAACGACTTTGACTAGGCGATAATGATCGAAGGAAGGAGTATCTGGTCCACCAAAGGATCGGATCGAAAACAACGAAGTCTTCTCGAACGCAATTAGTCCGAAGTAACCAGCCAAGGAGTACCACGCAAGGGTCATCCACCCCCTATCCCTCAAAAACTCCAAGTGTTCGTACAACATGATCAAACTTGGGACCGGATCTCAGGGATGTTCTTAACCAACACCGAAGAGAGGCGGGGGTAACGGAGCCGAGGAACAACCTTGACTGGCCTAACTTCGTTTCCTCCAAGATGAGTTAGGGAGAATGAAGAAGGCGTAGGATCAAGACGAACTGGACCTGGATAGCTTGGTCGACCAGGTCGACCCTCCCTTCACCGATGAAATTATGGAGGAGTTCGTCCCAGCAAAATTCAAACTCTCTACAATCAAGGAGTACGATGGATCTACAAATCCTGTCGAGCACCTAGATTCCTATCGGGTGTGGATGGAACTCCATGGATTCCGAGAGGCGATCAAGTGCAGAGCCATTTAATTCACGCTCACAAGACCAGCCCGAAGATGGTTCAGGCACCTCAAGCGTAAGTTCATTGCCTCTTTCAAAGAGCTAGCCATGGGCTTTCGTCACCAAATTCTTGTGGGGACGAGCTCAGAAGAAACTGGTCACCTATTTACTAACGGTGAAACAAAGGAGTCATGAGACTTTTCGAGAGTACATCGCCTGCTTCAACAGCGAGGCGCTGAACGTTGAAGGGTACTCGGATAGCACGACTCTCGCAGCAGTCGTTGCCGGACTCAAGGATGAAAAATTCCTTTGGTTGTTGAGGAAAAAGGCTCAACTCACTTATGTTGAGCTGCTAACCAGAGCGTAAAAGTACATGAGTGCAGGGGAGCTGGTCAATTCTCGAGGAGGCACAGAAGGAAGGCGTTCCCTTCTAGAGCGCGAGAAGTCAGACATCCGTCGCTGCACCCCGTGGCGTCACCCATTACAATGAGTGAGTCGGCCTATGGAGGTCAGGACTCTCCGAAGAGTCGCCCATGTCCAGAATAAAGACCATTACACCTCTAAAGTGTAACGGTCAAGAGTTTCACCGGTATTCATACCCGACTTAATGACGGGCGTTTCTAACGGCCATCCATTATATCGACATAAGTGCGCTGCAGCGGTTACGAGACGGGCTGCTGTAAAAGTCAAGTCATTTCTTCCTTTTAGAGGATGGATCCTAAGCTAAGTACTCTTAAGCCATTCCTAAAATTCTAAAATTTTCTCCTAAATTTCGTTTCTAACTTAAGCATCGGAGGGTCCTGTGGCTCACACCACACTGGTATGTCCTAATTTCACTTTTTTGCATGTCATTTCGTCATTTAATAAAACAAATCTATTGTAGATATTCGTTAACAATTTTTCGGCATAAAAAAAGAAGGGTCAATCATTCTCTTCAAACTCTTCGATGTGGGCATTGTTGAACTTCAACTAACAAAGGGGCTCCCAAGGCTTCATCAAAATGGATGGAAAAGAAGGAAACTCTAAGCCAATGATAACTTTGGTCTACAAGGCGACTAGAATACATTATCATGCTTCTGAAAGTATTCCCAATACTCTTTCAACTGGCCATGAACATTGTGGTCCTAACCATGCATCACTCGCATCTGCCAAAAGATCTAGCCAATGTCAAGAGTCAAACCAACCATACTAAAGAATTTCTTCAATTTCTTTACTTTTGATTTCAGTGACATTAAAAAAGGCTTCAACTTCTTCAATTTCGCATTTATTTAAAGCGGGTGGACTCCTTACCTCATGCATAAAGTCGTGATGAACCACGTGAAAAAACAAACTCCAAACCTAGGTGTTCATACACTTTTCAAGATCAGAACAAATGAGGTAGCACACATCAACTTCCAATCCATCCATGATTGTGTATATAAGGAGTTCTCTGATTCTTGTCAGCATAGTGTTATGGATTGTCGGCGTCAGTTTAGTTTTCATAAACATCATCCAATTCTCTTACACATGCACATCGCACATCCTCTACTGGCCAACAAACTTGACTTTAGCCTCGATTTCTGATTGCGTCAGCAATCGATTTTGACATTGTATAAAAGCTTATGGGGAATCGTGCCACATAATAAATAGTCTTCGCTGCAACGATACAAGCTGTTTCTCCACCAATTTCTCATTCTCTAATTTGGACAGTTTGTCGATTGTGCACACTATAAACACTTGATTATCAGTCCTAAAGAACTTCCAACACCTTCGCTTTCTATGCTCATCCGATGTTTGTGAAACCCCTGTTGGCTTTTTCGCATTAATTTTAAATTAACATATTTACATTAATTAATTAATGTTTTAATGATAACAAACTTACTTTTATGTATGGATAGTTTTAGTATTTTCAAGTGGTCTTTATGTAGATGTTTGAACAACAATTCTAACGGATCTTCCAACAACACTTCTATCACATTTTTAATTACTTAAAATTGAATATAAACAAAAATTTTATTTTGGTGTAAATGAAGAGAAGAGAGAGAAAAAAGAGAGAGTCTTTAGAGTTTTTGTTTTATTTTATTTTATATTATCTCTAATATAATTACAAATTTATTTACCGCAAAATATATTTAAAGCCTTATTTTTCTCACCCTGCCCACGTGATTTAGATGAGTTGATGACATGCCGCCTTGAAACTAGAGTAGGGTGTTTGGTTAGAAAGATATAGAAGTGTTTGGAAACACAAAGCTGTTGGGAAAGGGAATTTCCAATATTCATGGATTTCTCTCTGTCATTTATTTCACATAAAGTAATCAACTTCCCTTTAAGAATTTAACCTAACCATTAACACGTTGTTTATTTTATTATTTTTGACTAAATGTCTCTTACATCGATTAATTGATATACAATCCTAATTTAGTTATCAAATTATTCTAATAAAAATATAGCTTAATTCATTAGTTAAAACTAACATCCATTTAAGAATCTAACATATAATAGGGTCATCAATCATCACATCAAAGCATTACAAACGTGAAATTAATGAAGATAAAAAACCACAACTAAGAATCATTTATGATCGAAGAACGACTGCATTCATATCCTTAGGTGTAACAACCTACTAACCTACCATAGCGAACACCTTGCTCTGCTTCGGAGCCTAACCTACTTTGACTACCTAGCATGCTCTAGCTAGATGTTCTTCCTTTCCACACATGAAGCATGCTCTTAAGGATGCTCCACAATAACCAAAGTGATATAGCTACAACTCCTACATTGCGGTAGTTGCCTTACTCCACCTTATTGCTTTGATTGTTTGTTCTATTCTTGAACTTGGAACAGACTTGCACGGTGCTACTAACTACCCCGCTCAAAAGAATTGATGGCCTCAAAGTTTCTCTTTTGTGTACCACTCTGACTTACACTGTGGGAAATATTTACATGAGCTTACCCCTTCTAGTACTTAGAGTCTTAGGTACATGATAAGCTACACGCTTAAACATAAGTGTGAGGGTACAATGCTAAAAAATGTTGGGTAACTTAAAATAGGAGTCATCGAACTAATGCATCAATCTTATCTCTCAGAAGAACTTAAATGCTTGACAAAGCGTCCCAAGACAATAAACTCCTTGTGATTAGCTGTCAAGGTCATGTTACCCTACTTCAGATTAATAATGTTGTTATCTTATTTTGTCTTACCTATGTAGTGTAGATTGCTTTAGTAGCTTGATCATGAAAAAGTCCTAGGTGGCTAGAAGAGAGCCTCCTGGCAAGGCATCTAACACGGGCTCACACCACCACAAAACTCTATTGGTCAAGACATGAATTACACATTTGGGTTTCAGGATGTTTGGACACGAAATATGGACTCTATGCAAGCTAACCCAATTGTTGCATCCTAAGGATCTTTTAACTTGGCATCAAACTTTTTAGGGTTCCATCTTTCTGAACTCCTTTATCCACTTTCTTATTTCCACAACCTCATCTCTAACCTTAGGCACGAATCCTTATATAGGTTTCATTGTAGGGGCTGGTAGTTCTACT
This sequence comes from Cyclanthera cordifolia, assembly GCA_037832605.1. NCBI lineage: Eukaryota > Viridiplantae > Streptophyta > Magnoliopsida > Cucurbitales > Cucurbitaceae > Cyclanthera > Cyclanthera cordifolia. The sequence continues at coordinate 28,809 of JBBMEG010009391.1, forward strand.
TGTGCTTCATGCATCGCCACTAGCACTACCTTCTACATTAACTACAAAAACTATGCCTCATGCTTTTTTCTTTTCTCAAAAAACATCCCTCCAATCATCCCCTAAGTGTTGTGGAAATATTTAACCGTGATGCATGCTAAGAAAACGTCTCTTTTTTACTGTCTTGAACGACCCAAAACTAGCTCAACTATCGACACCTCTCTTGTACTGGCGTGTGCTAGGTCGACAACTACCCCACTTCACTAGTAGGGGCTAACTCTTTTATAGCTATTGTTGCCACTGCACTACCTCCGGCTATTACTGGCACTGAAGCGGTGCTCAGACTAACTCATTTTTCTGACAACATCAAAATATGCATAAAATACTCTATATTATGTTAGATCATCATATGACTAACCTAAAGGCATCAGACCTATAATGTAAATATTACAAGTGTTAGCTGACTAGTATAAACTGTTAACGAGAACGAACTTGCATATCTGGTGGCTGCTAGAGTGTTGATAATCGTAGGAAACAATGACCCACTCAGTAGGTTTCTAACAACACGAAAATCCCTATTATTTATAATTGGTTTTTTCTGACAAAAAATTGTATATTTTTTATGTTATTTTGCCATTAACAGTTAATTAAGAGAACCAATCAGAGTTGAATTCATTAATTAACAAAATGAGCATTCATAATTGTAATTATTTATTATAGAGTAAGGGTTGATTATTTAGTTTAGTTTATATCTTATATGAGGTTTTATCAGATTCTTTGAATGAAAGAAATTACATTTTCTTTCCATGTTAAGAAAATATTAAAATAGCTTCTTGAAAAGTAATCTAACTTTGGATTTATGCTAAACCAAACACCCTCTTATGAAGATCTACTTTCCATAATCACTCTAAACAAACAATCAATCTTTTACGCAATGATGTGGCCTAGCGTGTCAAACCTACATCCATTTGATGCTTTCTCTTTCTCCAATATAGAAGTTCACGTCGACCTTCCCCATATTTTCTTCTCGAATGTTCAACCAACCACACCTTGATCAAATTTTGAGTTTTTTTGATGGATTGAAATCGTCGGTGGTCTTAGTTGTGTAGTTTGTCGAAAACTGCATCATGAGATTAAATTTTGTTTGAGCAATTGTGTTTTACGAATACGTATCAATGCGAGTACCGTTGGTGGTCGTAGTTGACCAGTCATATATCATATACACCATGAGGGTAAATTTAAAAGTGTGTTGTTCTTGTTACTAAATATATTGTATTAAGAATGTTTAAACAATTGTGTTTTACAAATACGTATACATGCAAGTCAAAATCAAAAGAGAAATCAATAAAACATTTCCTTTAATGTACGTTTCAACAAATAATGAGACTATATTGATTTTATTGATTGATTAATGTTTATAAGTAAAATACCAAAAAATCAAGATTATATAGCATTTGTGGCTTAAGATATTAAAAATAATTTGTAAGTATAATAATTTAAACACAAAAAATAATAGCTTATTTTAAAGTTGGGTAATCAAAATATTATTTCGAAAAAGGAATTGATATTAAAAAGCAATTGATAAAAATTTTAATTACCCCTGTTTTATAATAAATTTTAATTACACCGTCTAAAAGTGAAAACTCGTGGCAAAGGCCGCATCACTTTATGAAGCAAAGTCATAGATCATGCTTCTTGTGCATGAGTTGTCATAGTCGAGAGATCGTTAAGGATTTTAAGATTTCTATCGAGACAAACAAGAGACTTAAAGTTCAGTCGGCTAAAGCTGTAATAGCCGAGGAGCAAGAGGAAATTGAGGTGAACTATCGCATACGGACCATAAGGTATTTGTCCGTCCTCTGATATAACAAGGGCCTAGCCGAGAGTCAAGACAAAGTGTCTTGCAAGAATGTCCATCCTTGGTTAAAAAGGAGACGAAATGAGTGTGACCAAAAAAAGAGTGGAAGTATAAATAAAGTGGAGTACCAAGTCATCATAGTGTTGCAACAAGGTACAGACGTAGCTGGTTCAGTCCAAAGAGACACTCTAGTAAGTTTAAAGCCGACATGCGATTTCTATGGTGTCTCAGACAGTAGTACAATATAAAGTTCCAAGACAAAAACGCAAGAGCCTGCATACAAGTCATGAAGTATCATGTTCGCCAGTCCCTTTGAATAATTCATTTGGGGTTTTAGTTGAGAAACATAAGTAATGGACAGAAGGAAACTCGTACAAGAGTTTTCGACTAGTGGAAGAAAGCTGTAACACTGAGTTCCACTTGGATGGCAAAACAAATTGCTCGAACGATCGCTAAGTTTTAGCAGAGGTAGTTGGCAGGGTGGTCTACCATTTAAGTTGGGGCAGAATGTGACTGTCATGCTTGTCCAGTGCGTGTTGCACATTCCCGCATGCCCGTTCAACCCTGTTTCATCATGCTTTTATGTTATTTTATTTTTATTCCATGTTATGATAGTTTCCTTCAATTTATTCTAAGTGGTGACTCCTCACCATTTTCTTATGCAAGAGTGTCACATCAATTATATGCCAAAATGTACAATAAGGGGGGGGGGGGGGGGGTTGACTTCTTGAAGCTTCCTTCCTACCAAGTTATTATATAATAAATGTAATCGTTGATATGTCTCATATTGTATCTTGTCATATAACGATCAAAGTCAAAAGCATTTAAAAAACTCTTTTTCTCCCTTTTTAAAAAACCCTTTCACACAAATCATCTAAAGTATTTAGCATGTCTCATGTTGAACATGTTGTACCACCAACTCTGCCATTTTGGTTCAGCTGACTTACTGGTCGGGTTAGAGAAAATGCCGCATAGTTGCCATTTCGCTGCCTCTGAAGTGCGACTGTGATACCTAGCGCCATATCACATTGTCTTTGACACGTCAGATCTGTTATTTTTTTTATAACATATTATGCTTTAAACAAAATTGCAGAAAAATAAAAAAATTTAAATCAGAATATGTGTTTTTTTTTTTACCTTTTGTGTTCTTGGTGTTGGTGTTCTTTGTCCATTGGCCAATTCCAAATTGTAAAAAAGAAAATCAATTACCTTACAAATATCCTATACTCAATTTCTAGGGTTTACAAGAGATGTATGAAAATATAAAATTTGTAATGTCAAACAAAACACTTGAGCCAGAAACAATAATAATATAACTCATCCAATAAAAATAAATTGAACCCACCAATAAAAAGATTCTAAACAACTACAATCACCTTTTGAGCCTTAGCTCTGATACTAGTTGTTAGAAATTGTGGGGTAGAAGCATGCATTTAAATGCGATAGAAGCGTGTTAATAACAAAAATTTCACATTAATTAATCTAATTAACTTTATATTAATCCAATTAATCTACATACAATTTACCCTAGGTGATTGACATATTGTAAATAAAAACTCACCTTGGTTGAAGCCTTTAGTCAATTCTGGCGAGTCTTTATGTGAGAGAGGGTCACGATCAGTTTTCTTAATGTGTTCAGTAGGATCTCGATTAATCCCTAGACTTTCTCGATTAGTCTCTGGTTATATCTTCTATGCTGCACTGAGTGCTTCGTGGGAAGCTTTTTAGAGGAGAGAGCTTGGAAGTATTTTTCTCTTGAGGAAAAAGAGAACTCAATGACAGAGAGGTTTAAGAGACTCTCAATTGAGTAAGATACGAATGAAGACCTCCCACGCCTTCTATACTAGAAAGTGAATATTTAAATTAGGAAAATATAATATCTTTTAATATCCAATAATAAAAGATATTATGAAAAATAAAAAAAGAACTCATCCCAATTTAAAATTAGTTTTATTTATTTTTAATTTATATTTATCCAATAATTCTCAATTCCATAATATATCTAATATATTATAATAAATAAATCTCTACAACTAATATATTATTAATTCAATATATTAATTTTTCTACAAATAATAACTATCTAATAATTATTAATTGAATGAATATGTCCAACATATTAAATTAATATTCTCCATTTAATAATTATCCAATCATTATTAAAAAAATATGTGTAACATATTTATAGAAGTGTTAGTTGTAGAGATGATGATAAGCTTGAATTTAATTATGTCTAACATATTTATTAATTATGCTTTAAATAATTATCCTATAATTATTTAAACTTTAAATATGTCCAACATATTATTAGCTGACTTCTCTCAATAATTATTTGTAATTAATTTATCTTTATTAATATTTATCTAAAATATTTAATTAATATATCAAATATATTAATTAGTTAAGCTTATCCATTAAACTTAACACTTCTATTAATTATGTCCAACATAATTAATTTGTGAAT
>JBBMEG010009402.1:0-20498 GCA_037832605.1 Cyclanthera cordifolia
TTGAATCGCTATAAATAACAATAATTAATAATAAATACAAAATTATTTTACCATCTAAATGAATTATAATTTATAATTAATTATAGTTCGAAAATGTAATTTTAGATCTTGAGATTTTTTTTTATATTTTATTGTACCGTTCGCTATTTTACTATAAAAATGAACCTGATATTTATTCTCCCATTCTTTTTAAGTTACATAATTTATTATTATAAATTTCCTTGCAATTAATAACTTAAAAAAAAAAACCAAAAAATCAATTTTCAAAAGAATTCAAAATAGAGATTCATACATATGACATAGAGTATTTTTTTTGTTTTTTAAATGTATCTTGAATCTAATCGACAACTTTACCACTTTACTTTAATAAAGCTTATAACTATGATAAGCAAATTATCAAATGATTTTGTCGATTTTGATTACAAAAGTTAAAAGATTGAAATACAATTAATAATTAAAAACAACTTATTACATCGAACCATTTTACATTAAAACGCAATAAATTAAAATATTCATACCATAATTGGAAAATATACATTTTAAAACTTTTGGTCCAATAATAACTCGACTATAAATATACAAACCATTTGTTTCGTGGGTAATTTATAATTAAATAGTGAACCACACAACTTAAATTTGGGTGTTTATCAAATGAACTTAGTATTTGATTAAACATTTCTTATGCATTTAAAATAGTTGTGTTTGTATTTTAATGTTGCCCTTTACGTTGTATTAACAAAAAAAAATTAAAATATAATATTACACGTGCAAGAGGTGACGGTCATGTTTGTTCTGTGTGTGTTGCACATGACTACATATTAGTTCAACATCGTTTCATCATGTTTTCATGTTATTTTGTCATTATTGCATGTTACGATAATTTTTTTCATTTTATTATAGTTATTGACTCGTCGTCATTTTCATATACAAGAGTGTCACATCAGCGATGTGCCAAAATGTATTATATGTGTATGACTTATTGAAACTTCTTTCTTACCCACTCATATGATGAATACAATATAGCTTAAGTGGGCCTTATTTGTTTCCATATACCCTTTCAAAGACAAGCAATTATAAAGCTTTCATTGTAACAATCTGGCCTTTCCCTCCCTATTCTTTTCAATGTTAGTTTTGTAATTTTGGGCTTACCGGGAATCCCGGGAGTCGTTTTTTATTTTTTATTTTTTGGTTACAAGTATTTATTAAAGTCATATCTGAGGTGTGAAGTCAAAATTTTAAAACTAGGGGTAAATTTGTCATTTTTAGCCCTAGGGGCATTTTTGTAATTTTGCCAGCTCATTTGTCCTTATATATAATGCCAAAATCGACATAATCATTAGTTTTTTGACATTTCTCTTCTCAAAATCAGCGCCGTTAGCTTTTTCTCTCATTTTTCTACAAATTATGACACCCACATATGTGTCGCCAACACCTGACACCAATCATTGTCGCTGACTTTCTGCGCCGACAATTTTGTCGCCCCGCGAAAATACCAGCCGCCGCCTCGTCCAATCGGGAGCTGAGAGAAACAAGCTCGGCCAATCAGCGTCTGCAACTGTTATGCCACCATCAGCGCCGCCAACAAAGTTGTCCCCCACGTGTGCCGACTTTCGTCTCCGCAATCAGACGCCCCCAGCTCTGGATTGACTAGCGTAAACGAGCATGGAGTCCTGTCGCCCGAGCCTGAGGCCGCGAATCCGATTGCGCCACATGCACCTGAAGCTTCAGCCACTGTCACCTGCCACACGTCGCCGTCGACTCGCCGGAAAATTGTCGGGTAGTGATTTTTGGGTATTTTCGCGTTATGAGTTCATTTTTATAGTTTTAAGGCTAAAATCTAACTGTTTTACCATTTTTTGGCTAGCTAAATTTGGATATGGATCCGGGACATGTAGTTTGAGCATTCTAAGGGAAATTTAGTGATTTTTTTGCCAAGGTAAGGGAATTTCTTACCTTTAGCTTGGGGTTTCCATTTACATAGAGGTGCCACTTTCTCTATCATGTTCAATATAAGCCCAATCTCAATTTGCAAACATAAAAGCACCTAGAATGGATGCCCTTAAGTTCCACTACGTGAAACATTGGAGAACGCGGACGGTGTCTCTGTTTGGGAATGGTCTGGCTCTGCGCTTGATGTGGGAGATGCTCTATCAAAGTGGTTTTTCAGATTATCTGAGAAAACCCAGTCGTTTAGTTCGCTTAAATGCAGGTCACTAATTCTTCAATTTAGTGTCTTCGTGGCTGCTAACGAAATGGAAAGATTCTGAATATTAAAAAAATAATCAATGGTCTTTGTTTTGGTTTAGTATGGGCAGTCTTTTGAAATGCCACAAAAGGCGCGTCTCTGGCTCCATAAGGATGATTTCTTTCTTTCTTCATAGAGATTCACATCTTCTCTAGCAATAGAGACCACGTCAGCATCCGAACCTAAACCCTTTAACGAACTTGCTCTGTTTGGATAATCTTCTTTCATAAGACCAGTCTGTCAGCATTCCAAGCAACATTTCTTTGTACAAAGTTTTTCTTCTTTTCTTGATTACTTGACTTTTGAGAACCTCGGCTGGAACCACTATTGAACCTTATTGGATCATCATCACTGCTTAATCTTTTTTTTTAGAAGCATCACACCTTGATATTTTCTTCAAATCCTTGTGTAATTCATATTGTATCAACACATCTCGAACTTGCACTTGCCACAAGTCGTCGACCATCCTTTCTTCAAATTTCTCTACATCAATCTTTACCGCACTCGTAAAGGTTGACATCTCTGCTTCACTCCTAGCAAATCTCCAAATAGCGAACAAGACTATTTACCCAGCTGTAGTTTGTTTCAAGAATTCTTTTATGATGTGGAAGCTCAGACAAAGCAGCAACCATAGAGCATACTTATAAGCTAAAAAACTACAAACCTAAAGCTCTAATACCACTTGTTAGGAAAAACTTTCCCTAATTACCGCAGGAATAAGCAGAAAATAACCGAGAAACTAAAAGGAAAAATAACAAAAGAGAACACAAGAATTTACGTGGAAAAACTCCTCAACTGGAGAAAAAACCACGGACAGAAAGAATTTCCACTATGTGAAAAATTGTTACAATCACACAGAATTCTCTCCCCGACCCCAATTACATAAACACTCTCTTCAAAGCTTATACTACTCACACCTTTTGCCCTACTCTCTCACTAGAGAATATAAGAGGAATTTCACTAGAGTTAACACACCAAGCTTAAAGTGTTTTTAATTAGGATGCCTTAAATCTAAGATTCCATGCTCCTTTTATAGTGATTGGAGTACACCACCTCCTTTTAGGTTTCCGATTCCTTTGACCTTTCCGAATCCTTTTAGGTTTCCGATTTCTATAAGGACCATTCCGAATCCTTTTAGCTTTCCGATGTGAGAATATCTTCTTCTAATATTTTGCCAAAACTCAACAAATTCACATTTTTTCCTACCAATGTGACCTTTTTGGACTCATAATTTATATCTTCTCACATAACTAATTGTGGTTTTAAAATTACATGAGTTCCTCTAACACTTCCATATTAGAGGATTGAAAATATGCCCCCAAATTGCTGATCTTCAAACCACAAAATGTTGGTTAATACCGTTGAAACCCATGAATTTTCAAAATATTTAGAAATCTCTTTTTATTTCATAAATGTTTTCATTTTTATAAAACATTAAACATTATCTTCTGCATGTAACTCAACCGGTATCTAGAAATAGGATGTTTTGATAATTTTTAGAACCTTAAAATTCACGTTTTTCCTTCCGATCCAACCTTTTTTAATTGAGTATTTATATTTTGTTGGACAACTAATTGTGGTTTTCAAATTACGTGGAGGATGGAAAATATGCACCAAATTGTTGATCTCGAAACAACAAAATGTTGGTCAAAAGTCATGAATTTTTAAAATTAATTAACAATCAGACAAGTAGCTCACTTTATCTTATAAATGATTAGATGACTCTCCATTTTTTTTTATTGTAAGATAATTAGATGTCAACAAATGTTTACACACGTGACCTTAACTTTCTAATAGTTGACCTTAGAATTTCAAATACTAAAAAAAAAAAAAAAAAGTTGGGTACAAAGGTTAAATGCGAAAATTTAAGGTTTTAAAAATTATCAAATTATTCAATTTCTAGATATTGGTTGAGAAACCTACAGACGACAATTTGAAATGTTTTATTAGAATAAACTCGTTAATTTAATAAAATGACATTTCTGGTTTTTTCGAAAATTCGGGTTTTTGTGGGGTATTAATTTGGCATTTTGGTGATTAAAGTTCCGGGTGCATTTTTTCTTCCTCCCGTAAGGAAGTTGTCGGGTACTCCACGTGACTTGAAACTCCCAAATATTTCACTATAAAAATTCAAAAATTTAGCTAAAAATTGTTGGATACGAAGGGTAAAGGGAGAAATTTTAGGTTTTAAAATATCAAAATATATCAAATAATTTCTACCGGTTTGTAAACGTGCAAAAGAAAATTTTAAATAATTGATCAAAATGAACACTTTCGTGTAATAAAAAAATTTCTTGCTATTTTAAAAATTCAGGTTTTCATGAATTTAATCCAGCGTTTGGGTTTCGGGATCAACCTTCGAGGTGCATATTTTCCCTCCTCTTCAATAAAAAAAAATTTAAAAAAAAGGAAAGAAAAGAAAAGTATCATGGAGTGGAAATAGAGGGGCGGGTGAGTAGTTGCTGAATTAGTGCGTGGAACAACTCAAAACCAAAAGAGAAGAAAGAGACGCCGTGGAGCCCACCAAAGATGTGGTGCCTCACTCTATCATAATGGCATTTAGAATTTTATGGAAACAGGCAATCATTGATGCATGGAATTCCAAACTAAAGTATAATTACACACCATATTCAACATATTCCAATTCCAATCTCTTTCTATCCATTATCAAATACTATTCCTTTATTTATTTTACATCTACCAATCTTTACGGAAAATGAAAACAATTGGAAAGGAATTAAAAAATGAAATAAAAGTATATATTAATGATTAATAATATTGAAATTCGGTTAGTCAAATGATAAAAATAGATTTCTTCCATTTCTATTTCATCTCATCACCCTCGATATATTCTTAAATAAAAAAATACATAAATAAACGTCTTGTATTGCCTAGTAGAATAATGTATCGAAATATGAAAGAGAGAACAGGTGGTTGATGTTTGTGATCGGGCAACACACACATTTTTAATTCTTATTTTATTGATAGAAGTTTAGAGGATGTTATAAGCAGGGCCTTCTCTCCCATTAGATAAATCTATGGTTTTTGTTATTCCCTTATAATGCTCGAGGAACTTCTCTTTCTTCCCAACTAATCTTCCCTTCCAACGCAAACTATAAACTAGCTCGTACTTAATTTCGGCCACATTACAATTTTTTGGTCATCTCATACCTTCTTATCCAGATAGTGTGAAGAATAGTCAGAACAACACCTTCTATTAGATTAAAATTTGTGAAAACCAAATATTCACAATTTGAAGTTTTGATATCATATTAGATAATTTAATGATAAAATGAATAATTCAGATATCTTATAAATGCATTTAACACTCTTGACTTTTTTAATGTGGGACTAAGTGAGAATCTCTAATTATGATTGTCGTAGACATTGCATCGATTAAATAATCCTCCCGACATTTGTAGGGGTGATTAGATTTTGGAATATTCTAGGAGATGAGAGGAGAGAAAGTGGAAAAAGAGAAAGTTGATTGATTTCAGGAGTACGAATTAAGTACTTGCTTGAAAATTGATGTTTTAAAAAAAATGTTTATTTTATATTAATTTTTTGGTTGATAATTGTTGTATATTAAGTTAAGATAAATATTTAGGTCATGTCTAGGCATGACATAAATATTAAAACTCACACATGTGAGATATTATGAGCCACAATTTAACCTAAAAGAAATAAATATAAAAAAATGAGAATAAAATGTGATTGATAGTGTGTTACATATTGTGTGAGTATCAATATTTAAGTCATGCCCTAGACATGACATAAATATTTTTCTTAAGTTAAAGTAAAAAATAAATAAATAAAGAAAAGTTTGATCTTAATCAGAAGCTGAGGAGGAATTGTGGTAATGTACTAAAAACAAATAAGGGATTAAGATTTTTCCAACTCCCTCCCCAATCAGCCGGTAGATAATGCATCGGTCCTCCAGAACAAAAATCAGAATCAGAAAGAATCCAACTCAGATCACGTCCTATGGATTTAACGTCAACCTTTCCCAACGAATATATGTATAGACATTGTATTCACCATCTATCTGCCTCTTTACTCTTGGCCTCTATTAGGCGTGTGTTTGGACCTCCAACATCAAGAGCGCAGAAGAGTAATAAACATCATCAATAAAATATTGCTTTTTTTTTTACAACCAATGATTATTTCTTGGGCTGAGCGCCAGGATTTAGTAAGGAAAGTATGAAGCATATTCATCAACATGACTTTGAGATAAATTTTTGTTATAGGCTTTAAATTTACATTTGTGACATTAATTTTGATATTTATTCCAAAGAAATATTTTTTTAACTTTGAAAATTTACATTTATACTCTTAATTTCAAGCATGTTACTGCGTCTTCAAATTTTTATACATTAATTCCCTCCTTATAACTATTCCCATTTAGAAAAGTTGGATCTTTTATCAAAGTGGGGGTCATAGGTAAACTTAAAATGCACAAAAATAATATTGAGGATAAGTTTTTAGAGGTATCTTAATTAGAGAGGGTGGACATTTATCTTAAAATTAATAGACTATAAAAAAATAGTCTACCTTATCTTAGAAGTTTCTTTACTTTTTGAAAATGGGATAATAAGATCTCTAGATCTTCTAATTTCTAATTTGGTATGGAAAGAGGAAAGCAAGAGAAATTTTACGAGAAAAAGAAATCACCAGCAAACCATACGGGAAAATATTATAGCATGTTGGAGATTGTTGAAGATACTCACCTTGTGACCATTTGTCCGCAACACATTTAAAGATAGAGTGAGCTATTTTTCTCATAGCCAATTAGTTTTCATTTAACACTCTTCAGATATTTGACGTATTTTGAATTATGCATATTTGCATTTTCGATGTAGTCACATTGAAAATCAAGTATTGAAAGGAAGACTAAAGTTAGATGTGGACGATTGTGGCACAATATACGTTCTTGTAGGAATTCTATATTACACTAGATTTTACTCAATAAGCTTAATGATGCATGTAATACCTTTGTTAAGTACTATTACCATTTGATATTTTTGAAGATAGGTTTTGACATTACCATTTGGGTTTATGTAATACTTACATTATTGATCTAAATTACAATATCTTATGATTATGCGAATAAAATAATGTTTTAAATATACTTAAATTGTACAACAACAAAACGAATATAAGATCATCTCCTGGCACTATCTTCTAGTTAGCTGATCACTCTTAACAATTTTTCAATGTCTTCTATGAAAAAGTTGCTTGGCCCCTACCCCTCACTTGATCAGAATTCGGGCTCTCTCTCTCTCTTAATTTCTAGAGGCTTCTTATACCAAAGAAGATTAAAATTTTCTTGTGGACGTGTGTCAACAGAGGAATTAATACAAATGAGCATATGACTAATCATTCTTAAGTTTGAATTGGTGCGTGTTTTGTAAAAATAGCTTGAAACGTTAGACCATATCATGTTTTATTGCACTTTCTCTCGATTGTTTTGGTCAAGGTTTCCGCTCTATTTTCTCCCTAATTGCTTTGATTCGGTGGTGGAGATCATCATTTCCAAGATTGACATAAATACTACTATACATCGCACAGTTATTCAAGAGCTTCTCTTCTCTATGGGAGGATATTTCCTTACTTAATGCTTCTTGGTGTTGTAAATCTAACTTATTCAAACATTACGACTTTGCCAAAATTGTTCGCAGTTGGTTGGCTTTTTTGTAACCTTCCGTGCTTCTTGCATGTTTTGGTATCTTTTCAAAAAAAAAAAAAAACAAACAAACAAAATATTAACCAATTATGTCAATCAGAATCATCTTGATTTCTCAATACAAGTGAAAAGAACCCAAAAATCAACAATACAATTAATAAACTAATACTTCATCAGGCCACATCAATCCATTAACGATACATAACTATGAAATTTCAGAAGAAAACTAAAGAATATGTATCATCTCCTTTAACAATATACTTATTCCGATTGGAATCTGTATCCAATTCTATTCAAGAGTACGACGTACTTTGAAAACGCCCTTACCAGATGTATTCAGTCCACTTCCAACTCTCACGGACGCCGTCGATGTGTATTGTAAAATGGCTGAAGAAGGAAGTAAAATTTTTGACCGTTAGTATGATTAATAAAATGGGTCGCTTTTGTATGCAACATTTTATTGCACAAATATTTTTAAATCTAAATTTGACCGTTAGTATGAGAAAATGGCCGTTTGGTTCACGGTTCATGCAGGTGTCAATGAAAAAAAAAATTGCAGTTGAAAGGGAGAGGGTGAGAGAGAAAGTCGGGGGAGTGGGAGTGAGGTGTTAGATAAAAATTGGTTTTGGGAGGCAAAAAAGTAATGAAAATGGGTGACTTAATTTGGTTTTGTTGGAAATATAATTAATGAACAGGCATTAAAATTGATTTTGGAATTTAATTTGGGCAGATTTGAAAGGGCTTTTTCATCATTCGCATTCGCCCTTCTACAGCCCCTAGACAATCCGACATGGATGGAAGCTTTGATGTAACCCCCACCACTCATTGCTTTTAAGACTCAGATACCTTATAATTTTCAGCTCACATGTCACAATTATTTATTCAATTATTCATTTATTATACAGTACTTAATTACCACACCACTGCTCGATATTATCAGGTTTAATTTTCAAAAGTTTCTCCACGATTTGTATAGTATTTACCTAATCTTACATATTTCTAATCTCAAAAAAAAAATCTTAAAAAATAAATCCAAATCTTCCATTATATATTTATTAACTACTTGCGTATATGCACCAACTTTAGGTGCACCCACCATACAACTTTAATTACTTGCCGTTCAGTGATTAACTATATTAATGTTGTAAAAAGTGTGAAGGTGAAGGAAGGGTTAGAAATCGAATCAAAATAAAATATGTCCATACAAAGAATGAAATTTGAATTGTGATGAAAAGAAAAAAAATCCAAAAAATAAAGTAGGATTGGAGAAGATGCAATAGAGGAAGGAGAGTGAAATGGGTGAGGGATTTGTGAAACAGAGAGTTCATAACAGTGGATTTTGGAGGGAAGGGGAAAGGAATGAAGGTAAATTTAATGGCGGATGATTCAGACTGTTTGGATAAATAGTATTTAAGATTGAGGAACTAATTGAAGCATGAATTTAGCAAGAGTACCTTCATATCTATAAATATAATATTATTTTATAATATTGTATTTATAATAATAATAATACGTATTTATAAAAAAAATATAGTATTATAATATTGTTGTATTTATATATAATATTGTATTTACATAATACTAAATTTATGAATATGCATGGATAATATTATATTTATAAATACGTATTTATAATATTACTGTTTATTAAACACAATAGTAATTACTGTATTTCTATAAAATATTGTATTTATAATAATAAAAATACGCAATTATAAAAATAATATTGTATCCAAATAAAATTTTATTTATAAATAATATTATATTTATAATAGACAATATTGTATTTAGAATATAATATGAACTTATAAAACAAAATACAATATTATAATATTATTGTATTTGTATACAATATTATATTTATAATGATAATAATACGAATTTATAAAATATATTGTATTTTATACTATATCTATAAACACACATTAATAATATTTTATTTATAAATAATATTTTATTTATAATAATATTAATACGTAATTATAAAACATTATATTATACTTATAAATAATATTATACTTATAAATATGTATTATTATTATATATTTAAAGAGCACCTTAGCGCCATGAATGTATATTCAGGGCCACGAGATTACGAGTTTGAATCTCCTACCCCAATTACTGTAATCTTAAAAAAGTTGTATTTAACTTCAAAAACAAAATATTATATTTATTGTTAAAATTATATTAATAATAAAGAGAACGTTAATTCTATCTTTTTCATCTCCCAACTCAATTGGAATTTTTTAATGTTAAAATTACTTTTGTTAATCTTTTTAAAATTTAATGTACGAATTTGCAATATTTTATTATAAATGATATATTTTTTATCTTTTCCCTTCAAATATCTTAGATATAAAATCATTAATGAAAATTTTAAAATTTATGAGATTTAATATAATGAATCTTTTTATTAACAAATTAACAATATTTAACTTATTATTAATGTTGGATTCTTTCATTCTCGTTTGTTATAATGTCTGTTTAGGAATTTTCTTGACATTTGGCTCTTTTAGTTCTCTAGTCTATCTCCATACGAATTGTGAACTGAAATCAAAATAGTTATTAGGGTATTGTTTTATTTTGTTGTTGTTTCACATTTGTTAGAAGTAGGCATGTACAACTTCTTTTACTATTAATGAATGGATTCAAATTTCAAAAAAAAAAAAAAATTTAAAATGTCGTAATAACAATATAATGAAATAAGTTATAGAAATCTAACCATCTCCTAACTAACGTGAACACACACACACACAACTAACGTGAACACACACACACATATATATATATATATAATTCATGACTATAGCAATAAGTACCATACATCTCCTAATTAACTCTTCAAAGACAAAATAAATAAATAAACTTTTTGTTTGGAATAATTTAAAAACAAATAAAATCGAAATGCACACTTTCATAACACACGTGTCAATTTCAAATCGAATGTTTTGTTTACCCATGCGTGAAGATTAATGCTAAAATTTAGAGCTTATTGTCAACTCTATGATATATTTCAACTTTCAAAAGATTTTTTTTTTTTTTTTAATAGAATTTGCTGAGCTCTTCAGCCAAAATAATTAAATTAAAAATTTTATTTTAATAATATAATTATAAGAAAATATGCGACAATATTCATTAAAATCTATATCGGTTTTTTTTAATGACTACTTCAATTATTTTATAGATTTGACTACTTTTTTAAGTTTCTCATTTTTTATATAATTTAGTTTTTTAGGTCTCATTTGATAACCATTTAATTTTTAATTTTTGATTTTTGAAATTTAAGTATACGACAATTACTCTAGCACATAATTTTTATGACTTTGATATTTACATCTTAGTTATGTTTTTAAAAACAAAATCAAAATTTGAAAATTTAAAAAAATAGCTTTCAAATATTTGTCTTGATTTATGGAATTTGGTTATGATTCATATACTTAAAAAAATGAAACATAGGTAAAAAATTTAAGTAAATATATGATTATCAAACGACACCGTATTTATTTATTTTTGGAGTGGAGTAATGTGTCATTTACAATTTGTTGAAAATAAAAAATAGCAGAGAGATGAAATCAATTAGTTTTTTTTTTTTTTAAATAACTGTAGAGATGAAACATTTAGTAATAAAAGAATTAGTTGGAAAAAGATGGACTCCCAACCTCTGTTATGGGTGGCAATGTGTCCTACAACCAGTTCACCTACAAAATACTCTTCCTGTGACACTTTTTTATGATGTCAATTATAAAGAGAAATAACATCAAATTCGCTCATTTATTTATATATTATACTTATTTTTAGAAGTCAAGCTAGGTGTTTATACATATGAAATAAGGTTAAGAAATTAGCAACGGGCAGGCGCAGTGGTTTACATATAGATTGAATATCAAAAAAGATAGAGATATATGACATTTTGAAATCTTGGTTTATACATAAAATAAATCATTATGGTACATAAAATAAAAAGAATGAAAATAAAGCTGAGGCGTGTATTAATTCCAAAATGAAAAAGAATGATTTGGGAATTGAAGTTTAGTTTTGTAGTGTAAAAAAAATAAGAAAACTGAGAGTAGAGGTTATAATTAGCTAAAGTAGAAGAGGGATGGGGTATGTAGATATGTAAATTGTGTTGAAAGAATGAAATTTTATAGAAGAAAGGAAAAAGAAGATTGGAATATTTAGAATAGGGATTGTTTTGGCGAGTAGGAACAAAAGAAGTGGGCGTAGGGCCGCATTATATGGAGCAGGTGGCATATGATATGTTTTAATGGGCAGTGGAACTATGGAAGTTGCTCTGTCTTGTATTCAAGATGAATATAATTGTACTGTGCAAGCGGAGAGAAATTAGAAAGACAGAAAAAAAAAAAAGTAAAAAATGGAAATAAAAGATGTAATTTAGAAAACAAATACCTTTTTGCATTTACTCAGGTTGACTGACCTGACCTTGAATTGGGAATTGTATGTATTGTGTGTGAGAGAGGAGGTCAAAAGGTGGTAGCTTTTAACAAAGTGCCCTAAAACAAAGCAATTAATTGATTAGAGGGAGAAGATAACACAAGGGAGGGGGATCTTTCTTTTATTTTTCTTTACTTTCTTTGTTATAATCATATTGTGAAAGACGAATAATAATGGAAGGTGGTGGATCAGAAGAAAGATCAGGGATTCCCATTAATTATGAAGTTGAAGAGGAAGTGTCCTTCCAGGTTTCAAATGCAGCGCAACCCAACAACAACAACCACCGCCAAATGGGGTTCGTCCACTTAGAAGAACACAACCAGGCCGCAGTATTGAGCTTCTTAGCACCCAATACCACCGCTCCCGCCATGCCACCTTCTACCTTCACTACCACTCATCCCCACCTCCTTACTACACCTAATTCTTGTTGGACGTCTAACCACCAGGTACGCAGCTTATTAATTAATCAGGACAACAACATCATCCATCACATACATACATCAAATAAAGCTAGCCTTATATATATATATATATATATATATATATATATATGTTTTATTACTTGAATATTGGATCATGGATGTAGAATGAATGGATGTTATGTTAATATTAAAGTTTAGGGTTTGTTGGAAAATTCAGCAGGTAGGAACGCTGGATCCGAAGCCGGGGAACGATGAAAACTGCACTGGTAGCGTTAGCGACGGCTCCAACTCATGGTATACCCATCTCTTCTTCCATACCTCTACCTACCAACCGACTTTCATTATGGACTTATCCGTGTTTCGTGTTTTGTACAAATTAAATTAATTAAATTGATGGATAGGGTTGTAATTTAATTATATTAGATGGAGATGTGAGGTGTGAATTATATATATATATATGCAGGTGGAGAAACTCGAACTATGGAGATAAGAGTAAAGTGAAAGCCGTGAGAAGAAAGCTAAGAGAGCCGCGTTTCTGTTTCCAGACGAGAAGCGACGTAGATGTACTTGACGATGGCTATAAATGGAGAAAATATGGCCAAAAAGTTGTCAAGAACAGCCTTCATCCCAGGTACGCGTAACTACACACCTAGATATCCTTTATTAATTACAACATTCAATATCTCTATTCTCTATTCTCTATTCCCTACCCTTCTTCCTTTAATTACCACCAAAATCTCTTCTAATTTCCTATATCCATCACAATTTATTCAAGCAAAATTGACATGCAACTACTATTATACACACACACACACACATATATATATATATATATATATTTTGTATGCATAAACTAATTAGGATTATTGTAGGGTACTAATCTATATATATTTATAGGTGTAGTAAATGGTAGATAAGAGTTTTACTGTGTATGATATCTTAGCTGAGAGAGTAGAATTAAATAATACAAAATTTCAATTATTTTTAACCATAACTTTTAATTCGACCAACACTCTCCTTGGATTAGAAATTTGAGAAATGTCTTATTAATGAAATTCAATTTTAATAGTAGAAAAAATAACTTGACAGGAACTCGAACTTACTGCTTTAATGCTACCTTGAATTAGGTTAAACCATCAATCAACTCAAAAACTTAATATTTTAAAATTAGATATATTTAATTATATCAACCAATAATATATACACAACATACATACATATATATACATGTGTGTGTATGTGAGAGAATAAGAGAGCACGGGATAATAATTATTGTGGCTGAACTGAATATATATGAGAGAAGTTGAGGATAGTGAAGGCGGTTGGCAGATGGAGAATGATTATGTTGTATATATATATTCTCTTAGATGAGTTGATTCTGAGCTAAATTATATAGCAGCAGAAGAATCATTTTAATTATTACATTTGAACTTTTTATAGGTATATATAATATAGGTGTACTAAAAAGAAAAGAACTACTTACACAATCAAGCATTTTATACTTGGGGACACTTATGAAATGAGGAGAATGAAAATTAAGATGATTTTTGGTATCTTTCGCTCCATGACTGCTTATCATATAACTATTTTCTTCATTTCAAACAAAAATAATCATTATGTTCATAATTATTTTCTGTTCTATTACCTCCTCTACTCTGCATTCTTTATAATCATTTTCATTTCTCTTCCCCAATATTTTTAAGGAATTTTGTTTGTTTTTGAATTGCTTGCCAATTTAATTATAAATGAATTAGATCTGGATTTATAATTAACCAATAATCATGATGATATTAATAATGAATTGGGTTGGTTTGGACAGAAGCTACTACCGTTGCACGTATAGCAACTGCCGAGTGAAGAAACGGGTGGAGCGACTGTCGGAGGATTGCCGGATGGTGATAACCACGTACGAGGGCAGACACAACCACTCCCCTTGCGACGACTCCAATTCGTCTGACCACGAACCTTTTACATCCTTCTGAACCCCAATTCCTACTACATTATTTTTATTTTTATATACACACGACTTTCCCAGCTTGTATAATTATATTTCTCTACTCATATTTCTCTGGATTCCATTCCTGATTAATATATGATTCCTAAACTCTCTTCTACCAATACCACTACCACTATTATTCATTCTATCTAAATAACTAACCAAACCATTTGGCATATCAGATTATAGATGCTCCCACCTGCCTGGGCCACAAGCCCAAGCCCAAGCCCACTACCACGATTCAATGTACATGATTCCCACCCTAGCCATCATTTTTTTTTCAAAGTGATTAAAAATGCCCCATGTTGTGCCATTTTAATTTGCATTTTATCACACATCATCTACTAATTCATCCATCTTATTTTGGGTCTCCTTGAGGTGTTACAAGGAGCGGTTAACTATTTTTTTTCTTCTTCTTTCTTTATTTCTTTTTTTCGAGATATTGTTTCATTCAGCAGCTCACCACGTGGCACCACTAAGATAAGATAGATTACACTTCTTTTTTTCTTTTTTTGAAAATAGATATCATATTATAAATATAATAAACAAGTTACAAAAAAGGCTCTCAAAGTTGAGAGCGATAGAATTAGCAATGTCATAGTATTTAAATAACCTATCTTTTTTACAACAACACACGACAAGGATAAGAGAGTTTTCCCAAAATGGTGTTGTTAGAGTTAGGCTTGTGATCGGCTTGAAATTTTTTTAGCATTTCTTTCACTCCATAAGGCCATCGAATAGCACCTCTAAAGTTGGCAACCAAAATGGCTTTTTGAGAATAGGCTACATTTTTTTATTGTCAATTCATTTTGAGATGGATGTCCACACTTTGTAATATGCTATCGTAGCCCATAAACCAAAATGAGTATTCGGTCCAACAAAAATGAAATTGAGATCCAATTCAACCGGTGATGTCAATTGGTTTTTCCGTTAAATGTTAATGGAATATAAAAGTATATTATTTATTTTTCTCTCCTAAAACCCTCTTTCCCCTACTTATAGTGTTTCTTTTCTTTCTCCCCAGCTTTTTCCTTTCTTCAACCCTTCCATCTTTCCATTCTCGAGCCTCAGTTTTAGAGTACTTTTAAAAAATAAGAAAACCTTTAAAAGCAAAGATGTATTCATTCTCTCTAAATATTCGAAATATAGAGTCAGAGTCCAACATCAAGCTTCCCGCTCTGCTATATCTCTGACCCTCTTCTTTAATGATCTATCCATTTTCAATTCAACAAATTGCGTTCCAATGTATATCACTTGAAAAATCAAATCAATTCACTCAATTTCTCTCTAGCAAAAAAATCAAGAAAATAAAAGTCAAACTTCAATTAAACAAATTGAGTTTCAGTTTCTATGGAGTGATTAGGTAAAAGTGTTTAGAAAAAAACAAGGAACTCATAACAAAACCCAAAATTCCAAAACTTTGATTACAAACAAACCAAAAAGCTGAAGAAAGAGAGACAAATGAAAAAAAAAAAAAAAAAAAAAAAAAAATCACTCTCAAACAACGAATGAAATCTGGTTTTCAAAAAATGAAATTCCACTGGGGTTTTGGCTTTTCGGTCTCTTTCTTCTTTCTTTAAGTCTATACAATTCCCTCCCTTACGTACCAAAAAAACCCCTAAATATTCCCACTCACTACATTCCCACAGGAAACCAAAACTGAGTATTATGGGAAGGATAGGTGATTTTACAACTGAACTAATGTCTCGGGAGGTTTTACCATCTCTATCCCCGCTACTAATTTTAATCCCTATCCTCTCAAAATTTAACGTAAAATTTCTCGAGAAACGAGGCAGAGATTTCTCGTGAGGAATGCATGGGAAATTATTTTTCATTTAATTTTTTATTCATTTCTTTTTTTATTTCAATTTTTTACCAACCTTTTCAATTTTAAATCATTCACTATAATTTAGATATTTTTTATCAATAGTTAAGATAAATGTATTTTAGTTTCAATTAGATAGCTAATTATTTACGAAAAATATTTATAACAATAAAAAATTTAAAAATGCATATATATAAAAGTATTAAATTAAATAATATAATATATAAACGGGGCGAGGAACGGAGAATCTAGAATGCGGAAAACATTCTCCGTCCCCATCCCCATTTAGCTCGGAAAAAAAAAAATTCATCTCACTCTTCATTCACCACCAACCGAGGATTCACCGCCCCATTAGGAACGGGTCCTACGGGCCGCATCTCTACATGAAAGTCTATGACGGTTAACTGACTGTACCCTTTCGAAACCAAGCATGCTTTGCTATGTTGAAAAGATTCATTTGTATTTCATTTGACCCGAAAAATCCATTTACATCCGTAAAGATTCACATTGGGAGGACATTCAACTAAAGCTTTCATTTCAGCATCCAATATTGCAACCTTCAAAGGAGTAGATTGGAGGGCAAATTTGACATAGTGTGGTTCAGTATCTTCTGGAATAGTGAAGCAAAGAGAACTGATGTAACCCCGCTGCTTTAGTTTGAATATGTTGTATTTGGCCCTTGTCGGCATAGGGTGTTCTGAACTAATAGGATACTAGTCTCATCACACTAAGCTGCTATGGTAGGATACTAGTCTCATCACACTAAGCTGTTTGTAAGAAGATGAAGCTGAAGTACTATCTGAATGTATGTTTGTAGAGACTGATACCTGATTATTTGGAGTATTATTGGGTGATGTAAGAAATTCTTTAGAAGAGGACAGTACCATAAAATAAAATAAAGCTTGAATTGTAGATAGGAGACAATGTTAGTCATTTGAGGAAATGAAACAAAGGACATCACAGAAGAATTTTCATTGGGTGGAGCGTTATTTGTTTGTAAGAAACCATGTTAAAGGGAAACTCTTATTTATTAAACACAACATCACTAGAAATATATAAGTGACTTGTGGAACTAAGACACTTATAGCCTTTAAAGGCTTTGTTATAGCTGAGAAAGAAACACTTAGTGTTATAGGCAGAACCGAAGACTTGTGGAACTAAGACACTTATAGCCTTTAAATAGATGGCATAAAAACTACTTTTTATTGATTCATGACAATTTGTCGTGATACAAAATTTATGACAATTTTAAATAGTCATGAATTGCATTTTATGACATTTTGTTTAAATGTCATAAAAGACATATAATGATAGGCAATAATAGGACACTTTTTATAACCAATAATTGTCATAAAATGCATAATTTGGTGATAAATTAACAAAAAAAAAAAACAATAACCAATTTTAATTTATTTTGAAAGTATAGGTAGTAAATTAACGGAATGGTATGTATTAAAATAGTATTTTAAGGGAAGATATATATGAAAAAGACAGTGGACGGTGTGGTCGAGGTTAAGGTTGTGGTTGTGGTTGTGGTCGAGGTTGAAAGTGATATGTGTGGGATTATTTAGTCGGTTTGAAAAGTTGAATTATATATTGATATAATTAGGGGTTTAAATTTTTGTATTGGTCCAGGTGCTAACAATACGCAAATATAGGCCCCTTTTCTATAACCAAAGCGGCGCCGTCAATTTCACTTCCAAAAACCAAACCATCTCTCCTTCGCACGCTAATCAAATCTTCAACTAATTAACCTAACCTAGCTATTAAGAATATTTAATTTATTTCATCCAATTTTCTCATTCTAATACCTAAAGACATATTATACCATCTATACTTCTATCACTCATTTTATTTTAATTTCCAATAAAATAAATCATAAAAAAAACTTAATAACGGACCGTGCTGTAACGGCAAGGTACTTCAAATGAGGAGAGAGAGAGAGAAAAAAAAGTTTGTGTTGTTATCTTTCCAAAACTGTTTATGAATGATTAATATTGTTAAGATCATGAAAGTCATTGATTAAAAAAGATTTGGTTTGAATTGATAGGCATAGTAATTCTATTTCAATTGAAAAGGACAATCTGGATATATATATTATTTTTTTGAGTACAAATTGGCAAACACTCGAATCACTGATCAAGTGGTATTAATATACTAGTGTTAGCTTTGCTAAACTCGCTTTAGTACAAAATTAATATGTTGAGGATCTCAAATATCTCACATCAGTAAGGTGGGAAGTCCTCTAGCCACATATAACACAAGGTGGGCTATTCCTCTCATTGCCAATTGATTTTGAGATGGATGTCCATACAAAAACGATACGGAAAGGAGTGGGTCTTAATAAATTTGAAAATTCTCTCTCTCCGGCCCAATTACATATACACTCCATTCAAAGTTTATACTATTCACACCATTTGCCTCACTCTCTCACAAAAGAATACAAGAGAAATTTTACTAGAGTTAGTACACCAAACTTTTATAGTGCTTTTGTTAATGCTTGATACGTGTCTAATATTTAAACAAAATTTTTTTGTGAGTATACTATATTTGAGTTGAATTTTGTTTTATTCAATCAATATTGATTTCAAATCTCTTATATGTAAGGTGTGTTAGTAATGTAGCTAGTTAGTTGAAAACCAATATTAAATTGGTGAGTTACGTTTCCTATAAATCATAATTTTGTTTTTTGTTTTATCTAAAAGATCTCACATCTATATAGATAGTTATCATTTATATACACATGATTTTTTTTTTCGTTTAATTCATGTGGAACAACTTTATTTACATCCCAATATTAAGATACTGAAATTTGAATATGCAATTTTTTTTTTTGATTTCTTTTTTGAAAAAAATACTTAGATTAAGAGCTAATGCAAAAAACATACAAAATTACAAAAAATACTTTCCAATTAAAGAATAGAAGCAAAATTAATAAAAAAAAATATCATCCGAAAGTTTTGAAAGAGATTTTTCTTAGTTCCGGCCACCAAAAATCCGAACATTTGAATTGTTTCACATATGAAAATCCCTCTTTACCTAACGAGCGCATGTACTTATTCAAATGTCAACAATAATATTAATGAGATAATATAAATAACTTAATTACATTTTAGGACTACATAAAATGATTTAGTACTTTATGAATATAAATCTTTTACCATTAATTGTACAAGCAAATTAGTTTTTGTTAACAAGAATAATTGTACACAATTTTGGTGGTAAATTCAAAATTAATATATATGCTGAATGTCCAAATTTAGTAAATATATTTTCTTTAAAAGTTTAAAACTTTTTTGGTGTAGGTGTTTTTTTTAGTACAAATTAGGAATGGATAACAAACCCTGCATATATTTTGAATTATGCTTGAACTCATTGATAATGTAACCCTATATTACAAATTTGAAAGCACTCCAAATTCCAGCAATATAGTTTTATTTTCTAGATGGTTTTGCAAAACTTTTTTCTTTAATTTTTTTTCATATGATTAATGGCAAGTATACTTTAAATTAGTCCTCAACAAAGCATATACATGGTACGTCAACAGCTCAATTTTGAAAGTGCACATTTTACTTTTAGGCATACACTTTTATCTAAATTATGATTTGATCTAACATAGAAAGTAAAGACATGTAGTATGTAAAGATGTACCTTTTTTCTTTTTTCGTGGGGCTCGAAATTTTTGATGAGAGGAATGGGGTCGGAGATAGGAAATGCATTTCTCATACTAATTTTTTCGATTTCTACTTTTTTCTTTTTTTTTTTAATTTTATATTCTTTATTTTATTAGAAAGTGTGATTATCATCTCAAAATCAATTGACTGGAATTCTCATTTTATCTTGAAGAATTCTCACCTTAGACAAATGACCACAAG
>JBBMEG010009431.1:3530-13832 GCA_037832605.1 Cyclanthera cordifolia
AAAAAATCTCTCTATCCCAAGAAATATTCTTTATCGATTTCCAAACAAATACTTTATATCTTCAAATCACTCAATTTCCTCCCTCTCCTCTCTTAGCTCCAAAATCCAAACACTCAAAATTCAAACTTCAAACACAATATTATAATTGCTTGATGGTGGGTCAGTTTGACTGAATTCTATATCAGAGGAATGTGGACCAAATTTTTCTCACAATTCTTCCACTATCATTTGTTCATATAAAAAAAAAAAAAAAAAAAAAAAAAAAATCCCCCCCCTCTCTCTCTCTCTCTCTCTCTCTCTCTCTAAAGATAAAGCTCCCTTTTTTATTGTGATCCTATTGCTACTACTACTCTTCATTAACTCACACTGTATTAGTCTTAACAATTCCTACTTTTTGCTTTTCAGCTCTGATTTTCCTTTTCTTTCTAAAAACTTCATTCCTCTCTTTCTTTTCAAAAGCAACTTTTCATTTCTATTTCTTTTAAACCCAATTCCTTGTTGTTACCCTGTTCTTGGTTTTTCAAGTTTTGGTCTGTTTGTTTTCCTTCTTCCCATGAAAGAAGCTCAAGACAGTATCCCTCCCTTGTTTAAATGTCCAATAAGCCTTGATTTGTTTAAGGATCCAGTCACCCTTTCCACTGGACAAACCTATGAAAGATCTAACATTGACAAATGGTTTTCCTTAGGAAATCTCACTTGCCCTGTCACTATGCAAAACCTTCAAGACACTTCTTTTATTCCCAACAATACCCTTCGCCATTTGATCACCCAATGGCTTCAAATGACTTCTGACCAACTCAACCCTCCATCCCTTTCTGCTCTTGACTCTTTGACTTCTCTGACAGCCAAACTTCAGTCTCATCACTTTTCCTTCGATTACAAGATTCAAATTCTTCATAGAGTTAGGATTTTGTGTGAGGAGTTTCCTTCTACTTGTTTGATTCAACTTGGGTTCTTGTCTGTGCTTTTGGAGTTGGTTTTTGGTCAAGGGAAAGCTAAATTATCTCATGAGTATCAAGAATTTGTAGAGCAGGCACTTGATTTTGTTGTTGGTATGGTTTCTACTGATGATTTAAAGTCTTTTAATGTGTTAATGGAGGAATCTAAGCTATCTAGGTTCATGGTTTTGTTTAGACATGGCACTGTCATGATGAAGATCAGTTTGTGTCATCTCATAGAGAAGATTTCATCTTCGGTCGAAGCTCGAGATCTCAGCGCTTTTCTCGGATGCAAAACGGAGCTATTGCGCGCAATCGTGCAGCTTCTACACTCGGAGGCGTCGGATGCGGCTGCAAAGGCGATATCGTCGCTAAGTAAGTTGGAAGAAAATGTGAAGAATTTGGTTGTGGAAGGAGCTGTTGGTGGACTTATTGCATACATTTCTAATGCTCAAAAAAGAGAGGGAAGCTCAGCAAGAGTGGGAATGGGAGCAATTGAGAAACTATTGGTGATGAAAAGGGCAAAAGAGGAAATGATGATGCATAATGGAAATGGTGTAAATGTTATTGTGAAGATGGTTTTTAGAGTATTAGATGATGGGGGTAGTGAAAGTGCTGTTAATTCACTTATAATGTTATGTTATGATTCATTTGAAGCAAGAGAAGAGGCTATTAGAGGTGGAGTTTTGAGTCAATTGCTTTTGCTTTTGCAAAGTCAATGTTGTGCAAAGACCAAAACAAAGGCAAGAATCTTGCTTAAGCTACTTAGATCTAAGTGGGTTGAGGACAAGAGGAATTTGTAAGAGTTGTAATGTTAATTTATTTTTCAAATGTGAATCTTTACCTGCAAATTTGATTGGCTACACAAAGAAATATCTATTATGGTATCATGATTTGTAGTCACATGCAAATACATTTATAAATCATTTATATATTCAGAATGGAAGAGGCACATTCTGCATTTCAAATCTCTTGTAACACACACCTACTTTCTAATCAATCAAACCTTCACAATCATAATTTGGTATGATTTGATTTGATACATGAAAATCAATAAAGCAAATTAGATTAAAAGGACATTTGAAGCTAGGGAAATTGAATGATTATACCCAAGGAATGGTGAACATGTTGAATGATTCTATGTGTTTTGGATGAATAAAATAATTATGAATGGGACGGTCATAGATCATCACCTGCGTTTGAAGTGTATAGATTGATTATAAGAAGAATCATTACTTTTGTTTTATGTACAAAGAATGATTATCGAAGAAAAAATATTGGTTAGGAAGGAATGAAAATTGGTTTTTGAAGAAAATGAGATTAATGGGAAGAAAGTATGGAAGGAAGAATTATCTCTTGATCCAAACGTAGTTAAGTCCATCTCCTTGGTTCGATCCCCTTGCTCCAAACTCCTCGTAGGTCTCTAAGATAAAATTATATCGGTCATTAATAATGTTAAGGATAGGCAACTTTGGAAGAATCCTTCTCTACATTTATATGATATTGTAATATATATATATATATATATATAATTTTTTTTTTTTTGGTATGTCATGATACAGCTATGAGGAAGTGGAAAGAGTTAGATGTGATTTAGAAAGGGGCAGGTGGCACATGGTGAATGGCCCACTGAATTTGGTGGAAGCAGTTTGAATGCCTGCTTGCCTGTCAGCAATGGCATTTTGGTTAGAATGAAATGAAAGCACATCTGAAACTCCCAGCAATGCATGAATATATCTACAATTGCAATACACTGGCAATGGCAGCTACTTCCTGATGGGACCTTTCCTTGCCAAAGTAATAAAAACAAACACATCACCGCAATCAAATATGAGTTCTCACCAATACTCATTTCAAAACCCACTTTCATTTCACTCACACATCTACAACCCAAGTTTATGTTTAATAGATGACATCTATACATGTATGCTTTTTGTATAAGTTTCAAATTTAGTTTCATGTTCAATTTTAAAATGTAGTTTGAAGTTAATTTTATAAGAAGTAAGCCCTTCCATCAAAACATCTCTATTCTCCATAATTCCGAGGAAAACTCTTGAAGAACTTGTCCCATAATTCAGTGACAAACTCGTACACCAAAGAAGATGATCACAATCCTCAACCCTTCTATACATAATGCAATGTGTTGGCCCCATTAAAGAAGAAACCTTTCACATCAACTTGTCTAATAGCTGTTAATCCTTCCAAATTTTAATTTTCTTTACAATTTTTATGGAGGTAAAATGTGAATTCCCAACTAGAACAACAAATGAATTCTTCGGAAGGATTCGACTTATTCCAAAGAGGATATTGAAAATCCCGAAGAAGTGAGCAATGTCCTCGACGAGTCAAGACATCAGCCACATTATAGTTTTTCACTAGAGAAAAGTGGTAAAGATGGGAAATAACGATCATAGGGGTCTATCCCCCTTCCAACTTATCTTCTCAAAAAACTATCCCCCACATACCCAAAAGAGTTGAGAGAAGACTAGTGTTCCTTGATAATGCCTTTCCAAGCATCAAGTTTTGCCTTCCCTTTTACTCTACTTTCTTTTGATCTAGCATTGGACTAACCCATGGTGGATTTACTCTTCAATTGAACACCGGCAGATGGGATGGGATACTTCTTTTCAACCCCCAGTTCTACCATTAAAGAGAACCATCTATCAATCATACGGAGAGTAAAGATGAAACCTAAGTTCTGAGAAAATGACTAAATTAAAACAAAAACACTTCAAATCATCCTCATGTATCTTATATTTCCATTTTCCACTTTTCCCTATACAAGAAAGCCAGCAACAAGACAAGACCACCTTCTATTTGCAACATAATTCGTGAGACATGTAACAAAGCAGCTGTAACACCATGCTTTTCTACTATAGTTTTACAGTAATTAAGAAAATAACCAGCAAATGGAGTTAGAGACAACAATGAAGCAATTTCAGCAACAGCCGCTAGAAGATCCATCAGGCTGCGGAGGCTTTTCTTTGAAAATGTTCTTTCTCACTCCTTTAGAGCCTTCAGATAGAAGGCTGGGCGTATCAAGAATCTGCCATATAAGAATCGTTATTATCACCACGTTCTATCAGAAGGATAATTCATAATTTCAAAATGTTGAGAAAAAAGGAATATAATCATAACTAAAAGATAACTTTTTTTTTTTAAGGTTTTGATTTTTTTTTCCCCAATATCTAGTATAACTCATAGAAATGTGATTGTTACAACAGGGGAAATGACACGTTCCTGATATTCATCAATTATGAATCCTTTGACCAGAAGATAAACTCTTTTTTTGAAGAAAAATTAAAAGAAAAACTAAAACTAAAAGTACTGAACTGATATTCTTACCTTTAGAACAAGTTCTTCGAAGCATTGTTGTACATTAACTCTAGTTTTGGCACTGCATTCTATAAAAAGACAACCATGCTCCCTGGCCATGTCAATTCCCTCTTTCTTTGTTACTGTCCTATAACTTTCCTGAGGAAAGCAATATCCAGATAGAAATAAGTTATAGATGCAGATAGATGAAGAGCAATATGAGAAGGCTAAGAGTCCAACTAAACCCGAATCCACAAGTAACTGTTATTGTTCCAAACAACCTTGGAATTCATCTGGAAGTGAATTTCCAATCTCAAGGTTATAAACTCCAAGCAACTTTGTTAGGTCTCGAATAATGTCTATACTAGGAAGGCTAAAAAGGGGAAAGAATCTCCTACCACAATTTTTTTAATAAAAGAAAAATGAAAGAAAACAAGTTCATACAAAAAAGAAAAAGAAAAGAAAAGAGAAGCTCACAAAAGAAGGCAACCTACCAATACAACCTCAAATCAACATTAATAAGACCTAGAGAATAATCACAAAGGCATTCACCAAGAAAAAAAAAAGATAAAGTTCTCTCTCTAAATCTTAGAGAGAGGAGAACTCTCTCGAGGCTCCGTGAGAACTCTTTGGTTTGTTTTCTTGTGGGCGTATGAGGGCACCATGATGTGCATTAATGAGCTCCAACTGGTTTCTTGGAAGATCGGGGACGGGCGTTCTTGGGCTCCGATGGACCTTCTTGGAAGGTTAGATTGTGGGCATCTCTGGGCTCCAACGAACTTCTATGGAAGGTTCGGCTAGGGGCAATTTTGGGTTACTCAAAGTTTAGATGGAAGGTCTAAGAGGGGTCGGGGTGAGGACGACGGTGAGCCTTAGCGGAAGGCTGTAGAGAACTCCCTCGAATCTGGGAGGGAGCTCTATGGGAGAGATGATGAAGATGGATATGAGCAGGCGAGGTTGAAGAACAAAGGGCTTAGGAAAGGAAAGAGTTCTGTTTGACAAAGGAAAATCCTTTACGAAAAGGAGAAACCAGGGTTGATAGTCCGAGTGTTCATGCAAGAAAGTAAAAGGAAAGCCAAGGGTGGAGGTTTGGAGGGTGACTAAGTCCTTGCTTAGTCGTCAGATGAATATCAAAAGACCATCAGAGTGAAGAGAGAGTTTGATGTTTGGCAGAAAAATGCGCATGGGACTGACACACTTGAAACTTCTGAAGCCACGTGTGGGAAGTTTCGAAAAATGTGTTGAAAACAACTGATGGATGGCAATAGAACGATGTCTAGCGTGGAACTCGAGGATTGGCCACATGGGACTCAAGCAGACGAGAGAACATGTGGCAGTTTGACAAAGTCCCTGATTAGAGATGGTGTTTGAAGCGGGTTGGGTGGGTTCAACAAAGTTGTTAGCCTTGTCAGGTTGGTTCAGTGCAAGAGTCAAGCCTCGAATTTGCTAGGACAGGACTGCCTAAGGGGTTTTTCTGTCCGTCTATCTGGAACGAGGGGGTTTGTGCTTCATTTTTTATTTTCATTGGTTTCTCTAGAATTCGTTTCCATGTAAGATGGTTTGCGGTCTCTTTTTTTGCTTGCTTAGGGTTATATTAGGCATTTTGTAATGGTTTATAGGTAAGCATCCAGATTTTGAGGGTTTTGATGTCTAGCCAGTTATTTTGTCTTGTCACTGGATGATTTGTGTTCATGTACACCTGCTCTGAAATGGTTGATAAGGGTCAAATCCTTACGAGTGCCAATCTCCTCACTCTTTTTTCGGATATAGATGACTGATTACTCCCTATAAACTATCAAAATTTCCCTAAGATTGGGGCATGAATGGGTTTGGTGTCTTTCCAAGTGGACTTTGATAATTCCATATCGATTAAAATCGTGGCACAAATATCTGGTTTCTTTAGATGGTTAGGCCTTCTTGCTGGTGGTTCTCATGTGTGTGGTTATGCACCGACTTGTGGAGATGGACCAGTTTAGGGTCCCTCAAGGAAAAATAGGTTGTAATGGTTCTTGTTTTATAAGGGACAACCAGGCATTTCATAGAGACTTCTTTATTTCTCAAAAGATTTTAATATTTATCTCACCCTAATAAAATAACACACACCCCTTCACAATTAATTAGATTACGAATTTGGTGTATTATGTAGGAGTAACATAAGCTTGAGATCATACACATGCATTAATAGAGGCTTTGTGTGTGGTCAAGGTGACGAGTCAATCCTCTCAAACAGGCTAGATTTCATTTCCGTTTGAGTTGGCTAGGCACTTTTTTGGGTCAAGAAAAGAAACATTGTCACTTTTCTAAGTTTCCTAATAGTAAATAACAGATTGGATGCCTAACAAACCCACATGGAAACAGCTTTCCTTTCAAGTTGATAAGTAATTAATCCGACTTTAACTATCAAAATATTATCAGTAATTAACCAGCTTCTTTTGGCATGCGAAATTCTATTCACCATACATTTGATCAATTAATCAACATCTACACAAATGTTATCTATCTGCTTTGGACGTATGGATAATTTTAAATGGAAATTGAAGACAAATACCTTATCAACTTTGTTTCCAACAAGCATCTTGATGCAATCTTGATTGGTCGAATATAGGTCTACTTCCCTTGCCCATACCTCAGATAGGTTTGTAAATGTTTCTCTCCGTGTTACATCATAAACTGTCACAGTTACCTTCTATGTCATAATCAATGCTAAGACAACAAGATAAAAAGTAATTGCAAAATATTGGATAGCAAAACAAGCAAATAGCTCACAATTTGATATAAACACACCTAATCAGTACTTTGTTCGGATGTATTTGTTTTGGGTAGAAAAGAGAGGAGTGTAGGGGTTAATGGTAGTTGAAGCAATTAACAACTCATTTGGAGATTGGTGTTAATGGTGGTTAGAATAGTTAACTACTCGTTTGGGGATTAGTGTTAGTAGTGATTGGATAATTAACTACTTGTTTGAAGATTGACGTTAGTAGTGATTGAATGATAAGTTTGATGTGAAGTTTGATGAATGTTTAATGGGAGTTTGATAGAATATTTAATGAGTGATTAAGAGTGGTTTTTGAGGAGGAGTGGTTTACCACATACCTGTAATGATGAGATACCTAAGACGGTAGTTCAAGCAGTTCAATTCTTTAAAGTTACAAAATCACATAAAAAGAGGAAATATAACGCACCCATAATGATCCCTTGAGCACCTCTGTAGTATGAACTGGTCAACGTTCTGAATCTCTCCTGCCCAGCTGTATGATTGAACATTGAGTTAGACTTGAAACAATTCCTAACTAGGATATATGGTAAACTAAACCTGGTTTCTTCCATGCAGATACAGTACAAAGAACATAAAAGAACATTGACATAGTACCCTACCGTCCAACAAGTCATCCATGGCTAATCAAAACAGCAACCATAACATCTTTATAATTGAAAGCACTAGAACAATCAGACAACATTGAGAATTAGAATAAGCCCGATAGACACTTTCATCAATTCCTTAGTCTGTTAAGTAAGATTAGTTTGTTAAGTCAAGACCCTTTGAGCAATTATGAGAAGTTTCTAATCTTGCAGAAATAGCTCTATTTTATTCCTTTTCACTTTCAAGTGGCTAATTTTAGTCACTGTATTCTAAATAAATCTTAAAGCTAGTCCCTCTAGTTAGTTTATTATTAAATTTTCTAAAAAAAATATTTGGTCTCTATTAGTTTTCCCTTATAAGATTTGCAAACATATTCACATGAAGTCTAATAATTGAAAATTTTCATTACTTTTAACCAACTCTGGTAAAAATTTACTTTGAATCACTCATTTAAGACTTTTCGATAGTAGAATGCCATTTGAAAGTTCAAGCAATCCTAAATCCATAGACCAAAATGTATTTTAACCTTAACTTTACTACCCGGTCATCTATTCATTTCATTCTTAATAGCTTGTGTATCAAAGTCTTCCAAATTCTACAGTTTACACAAGAAAAATATGACAATCAAGGAGTGATGCATGGATTCTCTACTAGTTTTCAGCACTCCATGCTGCCCATGATAAGGTCGTGAAGTAATCAACTTTTGTGCTACTGACCAAGGAAAAGGCTATGCAAATGGCCAAGCTTCAATGTATTTATAATTTAGCATTCTATCCAACTGCCTACTCTTCGTAATTGTAGCTAGCTAAACAATTGACGTTTTTTTTTCTTTCACGAGATTCCAGTTATCAACAAGAAAAGAATGAGAGAGCAAAAAAGAAACAAATTATCCATTCCATGCATCTTTAAACAAACATGTATCTAGTACGTGAGAGAAAGAGAACAGATTCACTCTCAAGAAAGAAAATAGAAGAATTCAACGAAATAATGTAGATTTACCTGTATCCCAAATTGCAAGCTTCAGCTTCTTACCCCCAGCAGTAACATACTTAACCTTAAAATCTACGCCTGTGCACACAAAAATTACAATCAATTAAGCAGAATTGATTTCTAATTCTCTGATGGTTATCCTGCCTATACAAGGCAGATTAAGTAAGAGCCAGCAAAAATTGCAGCATTTTGCACTTCAATCAATCCAACACAATGAAACAAACATATAATTATAAGATTTATAATCAGATTCATTCTTTCTAATTCTAAACTGTTTTAACATTAATTTGGTTATGAATTAGATAGAATCCAGAATTTCAGTTGTGCATTTTGAATTCAGCCAATTCCTTTTGTATTTTCTTAACATCGGTCCTCTCAATTTCCCCTTTATTTCGTTTCTTGCCGTCGATCTTTCAATATTTTCCTTAAAATGAAAGAAACCAATATTCCGCAGCAAACAGCCGCTCATTTTCAACAAAAAGTGTAAGTTCCCACAAAATCAAAAAAGAAAAAACTCCAAAAATAATTCTGAAGACCTGATCTGAATGGTAGAACTCACCGATTGTAGGCGAGAGATCCTCGAAGCTATTGGAAGTGAAACTCAACAGCAGACTACTCTTCCCAACCCCGGAATCCCCAATCATCAACATTTTGAATAAGTAATCAAACTCGGTTTGATTCGACGAGGAATCCATCGAATCTGCCCTCCAATGGCTCGAACCCAATCAACAATTTTCAAAAAGAACAAGATCGCTTCCCGATTACGTATATACCTAAACAAAGAAAACCAAAACCAAAACCGAAATTCAGGGAATTCGTATACAACCAAAACAGCAAATGAAAAGGGGAAGATCAGCGCTAGAAACGGAATTGAATGAATCGCAAATTGAGCATAGCTACACGTTAAGAGGATCAGATTTGAAATTACAAAATGCTGCACTATTGATGGAAATTGAGGGCGCGGCCAATGAGGGGATAAAAAGGGGAAAAAAGTGAATTTGAAGAACCCGTTGATATTGGTTTTGTTTCTAATATTTTGGGGGTGGCGAGCAGTTATTTTTAGGAGATTTTTGATGTATAGCTAACAAAAATCAAAATAATTTTGTGTATGGAAAAATTTTCAACATACTACGGATAATCGTTTTTTGTAAAATGACTAAAATGTCCTTGTACCAATCAGTTCTAGCTTCAATCAGCTCAGCTGAAAGTCTTCAATCGAAAGTTTAACTTCACCTGAAAGTCTTCAATCAATAGTGCAATCGATAGACTCAATTAGCTCGCAGATATATTCAATCAGTTTATAAGTAGTCTTCAATCAATTTCCTGAAAAGAGGGACAAAATTAGAATTTTGGAAAAACGAACGAAAACTCGACTATGTATAAATAAAATGCTATAATTAAAATATGTAAATGAAAAGTTGCTAGGTAGTGTAATTTTCCTTTTTTTTTATTTTTATTGTTCAATATAATTTATATAACCATAGATATACTCATCAAGCAATATTCAACTCACATCAATAACGCTTCACAATAATATTATGGAGTAGTCTAGTGGTGAAAAAGAGATTTGAGATGTCTAAGACGCTGAGTTCAATTCTTGGTGGTCACCTAACTCAAAACATATTTGAAATATAAATTAGTAAGCTAAGTAGAAAAATGTCTGTGTGTTTTAACAAAAAAACTCAATAATGTTTGAGA
>JBBMEG010009450.1:0-33074 GCA_037832605.1 Cyclanthera cordifolia
TTTGGCATTCCGTTGGAGTGAAGGAGAGGACAAGCCTCTGGTAACTTGAGGTTATTTGTGTTGATTCAATTTCAATTTAATTTCATTCTATTTCATCTATTTGTGTTGTTTGGTATTTTACGTTATTTTTCGATCAAGAATCATAACATATAGATGGAATTAAATGAATGCAGAACGTACTGAAAGGATTTAAGTACATTTGTCAGGAGTTCTTTCCATTTAGGTTGAGAGTCTGACTCCCAGTTTAATATTCTTGAAAGATCGGTGCCCCAAGCTAAGCACACATAACTGTGAAGTTCCTTCGATCGAGCCACCGAAAAGGAAGGTGCACCTTGTTGGTATAGGTAGTACAAATCAATTATTTTAAGCATTTCTTAACCATTAGACTATATCCCCTAACATCCCTCTCATTCATATGTAGACCTAGTTCATTCATGTACCTCTTCTAATCGCAGGCGTTATAGTAAAACTCAATGTTGGGATTACCTTGTATACCCAGACTAATAAAGCATAGACGAATCCACCCATCCCAACCGTGCACTTCCCCTTTGCAACCCCAACATTTCGTACATTCGTCACTAGTAACTGGTACGTGACTCGACCCCACGGGTAATTATTGTACACCTCGAGGTCATCGATTATGGAGAGTTGGTCATCCTCAACTGCAACTTTCTCTTGTTTTGCTAGTAGGAAACTCTCAAGACAGTATAGAAGTGACATTTTACATTAGGTAAACACAGAGATTCCATACCATTTCGTTCGGGGAGGGCTGTTTCTTCTTGTTTGTTCTTAGGATTACACCAGCCACTCAGACGTTTGCTCGCCCTAATTTTGGTTGGGGTTTGATCCTTTGACAAAATGTTGTTGGAGTTTGTTGATATACTAAAAATGAAACCTGATATGCTTGTAGAATAAGATTTTTAAAGATTTATTAAAAAAAAAGATGCAATAATAGGGAATCTCGAATGTTCAAGGGTTCACTAGCGACAAAGAGTTTCAGAGATGGTGGGAATTGGCTGGGGTTCAGGGATTAATAGGAAATGACTATTTTAGTGAAATTTATTAGGATAATCGTTAAAATTATTTTATTTTAATTGAATGGCTAAATCAAATTTGAGCTAGGAGAGAGATAGATTTTTTTGTTTTAAAAAATATCCACCCATTTACTTTAATATACAACTTATTTAATTTAGTTAAGGTCAAATATGTTCACCATAACTACTTTTTCATACAATCTTCTTTTTCAATATATATATAATGTCTCTGGGAGTGCTAGTCATCTTTTTGGTTGTGCGAGTGAGAGTTTCAACATATTCACTTAAGACTATGGGCGTTGCCTACATGTGGTCATTATGTATAACATCGACTGGACAAGTGTGTGTGTCATGAACTTCCTGATAACCCATATATTACCACTCTTGTATATAGATACCGAACATACCATTCACATGTCTCATGGACACACCTGACAGAAAACGGCTTCTTGCTTGACTTATTTGTCTTAAACTAAAAGCTCTTTTTAATGCTAACTTCCATAAAGACTTCTAAAGCTCATCCTTGCTTGATAAGCTGGATTATGCTTTTAGTGCATTGGGAGTATTTACGCAGTACATCAGAGGCGTTTAGATGAAATCTCAACAATTATGTAACACCTATTATACATGCCACTACAAAACGCAATGTATATCAGATGTACATCTCAATCTTCCTTAAGAAGTATTAATTTGCATTTTTCAAGACCATCTTTGTAAAGAGCGAGACTTTTTATGGAAAGACATTCATCAACTCTTATGTGGTTGTTTTTTTTGCTCTTTTATACAGCTATTAAAAACGAGATTTTATAATCACTCTTTAAACACATCATATAAACGAGCTATTACTACAATTTCTTCATTAAAACTACTCAAAATAACCCCTCATTTCTAACCACTCAAAATAATCACTCTACATTTTATTCATTCAAACACCTCTTATAGTGGTTGTAACTACCTCGTGCAGTTGAGTTATCCTCGTGTTAGCAGCCACGACAATATTTATAGTCACTTAATTGGAGTTGAAATCCCAGTCATTCCATACGCCATT
Source organism: Cyclanthera cordifolia (assembly GCA_037832605.1). NCBI lineage: Eukaryota > Viridiplantae > Streptophyta > Magnoliopsida > Cucurbitales > Cucurbitaceae > Cyclanthera > Cyclanthera cordifolia. The sequence continues at coordinate 2,083 of JBBMEG010009450.1, forward strand.
GAAAACCATGTGAACGACATGACATTTATTGTTTTATGCACTATATACTTGCGCCAAACACCACCCCCAACGTTGACGTATATCACCACATCGTGTCCTTATACCCCTCCCTCCTTACAGAGTAACGTATTGACAAATGCTTCGATGTCCTCGAAACGATACTAGACGTAGATGATAACCGATTAAATGACATAATGAATATGATGCTAATTATTTCTTATGATACAAAATTCGAGAATGATATGATTTTTAAAATAAATAAATCAGCTCCAAAATCGAAATTGATTACACCTACAAATTAAAAATTACCTACCCTAATCTCTCATCATAGTCATATATGTGTGAGATGCACTTGTTTAAAACCCCCAAAAAAGGGTAGATAATCGAAAAAAAGCATTAATGAAACATGTATACTTACGAAAGTGAAAAATGGATAGAAATTTTAATGAATAAAAGGTTTAGACATTACATACTTTATTTACATAAAGTCATAGACTACTATTTCCTTTAAAAAACATCTACAAGGTAGTTTTGTTGTTATGGATTGTGAAAAAAAAAAAGAAAAAAAAAAAGAGATACTCATTGTGTTGAGAAAAATACATAAAACAAAAAAGATAAAAAATAGAGCTTTTGTTGAAGCTTTTGTGAGGTTTTTTCTTCTTAGGTATGTTTGTAAGAGCGTGTTTTACTCTCCATTGAAGAGTGCTGTAAACTCTTATAATTTTCTCACAACAACGATTTAGTGGAACCGACAATTAGTAGCAGAGAACTGGACGTAGCCATATTTTGGTGAACGAGTATAAATCAATGTCAATTTCTCTTTCCTAACTTTTATTATTATCGTTCTTGTTGTTCATAATTTAGATTCATTTATCTATATTATTTAAGCATGATATTTTGTCTAAGTTGGAATTTTAGATTGATCATATATTAGAGAAATAGTTACCATATTAGCCAATCAAGTGGTATCAAAGCCAATTTTTTGAATGATGACCAGAGGAGATGAGAAATTAGTTATATTTAATGGATTGGATTTTAGCTTTTGGAATTGTCAAATATTGGATTATTTGTATTTCATGAATTTGTTATTGCCATTAGAAGGAAAATCAGATGACATGGGAGAAGCTGAATGGAAAAGATTAGGAAGAAAAGTCTTAGCCTTTGACAAAAAATGTGCAATGCATTGTTGCAAAGCGACTATTGCGAAAGAGAAAATGACAGTTTTGTTCAATATGTATGAAAAACATGGTAAAAAAAATAAAGTATATTTCACAACTAGATGTTTTTTAATTTGAAATGACGGAAGGTACATATGTCACCAACCATATTAATTAATTTGATTTATTGGTAAATAAATTAGCTACTGTTGATTTAGAACTTTTTGATGAAGTTAATACTGTCCTTTTATCGAGATCTTTAACTGATAGTTGGAAAACTTTGAACGCTGCAATTTAAAATTCATATGGAAATGGGAAATTAGAGTTTTCATTATTTGAGATTCTACAATTGCATAAGAGATTCGGATGTTGCCTTTTCTTCTGGTTTATCATTGAATATGGATAGAGGCAGAAACAATAACAAAAGTAAAGGAAATCAAGGTAAATCTATAAAAATAGAGGCAAGTCAAAGAATAGAAAATTTGAGTGTTGGAATTGTGATAAGACCGGTCATCTAAGAAAGGACTAGAAGGTCCTAGAGAAAATAGAGAGGAAAGGAGCTGTTGCAAACATTGTTTCTAATGAGGCTCAAGATACTATAGTTTTGGTAGTTAAATGTGTTTCTGAAACATGGGTTATAGATTAAGGTGCATCATTTCATACTATAGGTCAACGTGACATTCTTGAAAACCATACTGAAGGAAATTATGGAAAAGTTTATCTAGTTTATAGGGAGCCTTTAGACACATTGGAATCAGTGATGTGAAATTGAAAATGAAAAATGGTTTAACTTGAAAATTTTTGCAAAGTACTTCATGTTTAAATAAGTTGTGGAGCTTGATTTCAGTGGGGACAATTAGATAGTGATGGATATGAGACATGCTTTGGCAAAGGAAAATGGAAGGTTTCAAAAGGTGCAGTGATTATTGCTCGAACAAGCAACTCAAAGACATTTTATATTAATAACAATGAAAGAAATATGGTGGTTATTATAGATTGTTAGGGTGAAAGTGATTAGTGGCACAACATACTGGGACATATGAGTGAAAAAGTATGAAAATTCTTCATTCTACAAGAAAGTTACAGAGATTGAAGGGAGTTGAACACAAGTTATATGAAGAATGTGTATTTGGAAAGTAGAAAAGAGTTAGTCTCTCAAAGATAGGAGCGAAGCTAAAAACAAACGAGGTTGGAATCATTTCACGATGATGTGTCGGGACCTTCAAAAGTATTTTCACTTGGTAGTTCCAGATATTATGTGACCTTTATAGATGACTCGAGCACGAAGGTTTTAGACTTATTTTCTCAAACATAAATCTGATGCATTTCAGTTTTCAAAATCTCAAAGGCTATAGTTTAGAATGAGACAGGTTTAAAAGTCAACAGCTTGAGGTCAGATAACAGAGGTAAATATGTTAGTGGTGAATTTAAAAAGTATTGTACAGACAGTAAAATTATGATGACAAGACTATTCCAGGAACACCGCAGCAGAATGATGTGGCATAGAGAATGAACAGAACGCTAAATGAACGTGCTAGAATCATGAGATTACATGTTGGATTGCGTAAGACATTTTAGGCTAAGTTAATTAACACGATGACCTACCAGATCAAAAGAAACTTGACCATACCACTAGACTTCAAGCTTCCTGAAGAAATTTGGAGCGGTAAACCAGTAAACCTTTCTCATCTAAAGGTTTTTTGTTGTTTATCTTACCTTCATATTGATCTTGTAAAAAGGAGTAAACTAGATGTTAAATCCTAAAGGTGTTACTTTATTGGATATGGTGAGCTGAAATGGGCTATAAGTTTAGAGATGACCAAAATAAGAAGATAGTCAAAAATAAAGATGTTATCTTCAATGAGAAAGTTTTGTACAAGAATAGAACAATTGATTTAGAGATAGATGAAAGGAAAGATGAGAAGACTCAGTATATAAGCCTTCATGATGTTGGGACCAAAACAATAAGTATTGAAGATGAGAATGCAGTTACTCCAAAAAAAATAGTTGTGGAAATTGTAGAGCCAGTTGTTGAAACTATTGAGCAGACTGTGGAACATGATGAAGTTTTATAGAATGCCACCTTCAATAGTTAGAAGGTCTAGCAGAACTATTGGACCACCATATAGGTATTTCCCTAATATTTATTACATTTTAATGACTGATAGAGGTGAACCTGAATATTATAATAAGGCAGTTCAAGTAGATGATTCTGTCAAGTGGTAGCCATGATAGAGAAGATAGATTCTCTTATGAAGAACCAGACATGTCAATTGGCTGAGTTACCTAAAGGTAAAAAAGTTTTGCAAAATAAATGAGCTCATAGAATCAAACAAGAACCTGATGGCAACAAGAGATTCAAAACAAAGGCTTGTTGTCAAAGGCTTTTAGCAACATGGAGTGATTAACGCTAAGGAAATATTTTCTACTGTAGTTAAGCTAACTACGATTAGAACTGTATTGTCAATAGTGACAAAAAAAGATCTGTTATTGGAACAAATATATGTGTATATAAATTTCTTCATGAAGATTTAGAAGAAGAGATTTACATGGTACCACCATAGAGTTTCATATTCCAAGGACAAGAGAAAATGGTTTGCAAACTTCAAAGAAGCTTGTATGGTCTCAAACAAGACAATGGTATAAGAAGTTTGATAGTTTTATGTGCAATTCATAGATGTTAGGAAAATCATTGTTGATATATAAGAGCTCAAGGTAAATCATATATTATTTTACTGCTATATGTTAATGACATGTTGATAGCAGCTGCAAATGAACAAAAAATTCTTAAGATAAAATTTGAATTATCTCAAGAGTTCGATATGAAAGATTTGAGAGCTGCCAAACAAATTTTAAGAATGAGAATTGAATGAAAAGATGATATATTGACATTGACACGGAACGAGTATGTGAAAAAGGTATTCTACAAATTTCACATGGCAAATGCAAAACCTGTGAGTACTTCTTTAACTTGTCATCCTAAGGAGCACTCAGCAAGATAGAGATTATATGACTAGAGCGTTATATGCTTCATCTAAGGAAGCCTGATGTATGCTATGGTTTGCAGAAGACCAGACATTTGCACATGTAGTGGGAGTTTTTAGCATATATATGAGCAATTTAGGGAAACAACATTGTGATGTAGTGAAGTGGTTTTTCAGATATTTGAGAGAAACAACTGATTATGCTCTACATTTTAAGAAAGTAGATTTTAAACTGCAGAGTTATGTTAATGTAGATATGACTGATGATACAAATGGCAAAAACAGTACTACCTAGAATGTTTTTACTTTTCATGATAATTTGATTAGCTAGTTATCGAGATTGCAGAAGATAGTAGCTCTTTCTACTATAAAAATTGAGTATGTTGCATTTATAGAGGCAAGTAAAGAAAGGATATGGCTTCAGTTCTTTCTAAATGAACTTGGCTTTAAATTAGGAAAAGGAACTTTGCATTTTGATTGTCAGAGTGCTATTCTTAACCAAAAACATGTTAAATACAATTTTATCAGATCAGTTTTGGAAGATAGATTGTTAGTGCTTAAAAAGATTATAGAAAGTCAGAATTCAACTAATATGTTCACAAGATCTTTCCTATTGATAAATTGAAGTTGTGTGCAACTTTAATTGGACTTCTCCATGAGTAAAGAGGAGTAGCTGCCACTATAGGGGAGACGTGTTGATTATTTTGTTTCCAAGTGGGAGATTGTTGAGTAAAATAGAGCCCAACACATTTATACGACTCATGTTGTTTTTAAATTAGTTATAAAAACAAGTCTTGTTGTGACTAGTTTTTATTTTTTTTTATTTTTTTTATACTACCCGTCAATTTTGTTGTTACGGATTGTGAGAAATTAATTTAAAAAAAAAAAACATAGTAGCCTACTATGTTGAGAAAAATACAAAGAACAAAAAAGATAAAAAAAAAAAGAAAAACAAAGAGAGATTTTGTTGAAGTTTTGGTAAGGTTTTTTCTTCTTCGGTATTTTTGAAAGAGGATTTTTTTTTTTTAATGCATCGAAGAGTGTTGTAAACACTTATAATTTTCTCTTAGCAACGATTTAATGGAACCTACCATTGTTAGTAGAGAACTGGACGTAGCCATCTTTAGTGACCAATATAATCGATGTGAATTTCTCTTCCTTAACTTTATTTTTTATTATCGTTCTTGCAGCTTATAATTTAGATTCGTTTGTCTATATTATTTAAGCATGTGATTCCAAATTGTTGATTTCATAATTTACTTTGGATATGAATTTGATATTAAAAAAGCCTTAAATATATATTTGTCTAAGTTGTTGAAATTTTAGATTGATCATACATTATTGATATATTAACCATATTAGCCTATTCATTTTAGTTAAGCGTTATTACTTTATCATTTAACTTGACTCAAGTTGTAAGAACTAAGGCTTTAATTAGTTAATTTAGAATTTTAATTAACTCAACTAATAATATAAAATAATTCCAATAACATGATGTATACTTTTGTTACTATAAACTTAAAAGGTTTGAATTTTTTTAAAAAAACAAAACTCATGAAATTTGGGATTTAAATGGATGAAATAATTGATTTAGAGGTTTAATTAATACCTTGAGTTGCTAAATTTAAAACAATAATTTGATTTGTTTTATTTTTTTATTTTTTTGGATTATTTTTTTATTTATTTTTGGTAGGTAACAACTTTTTTTTTTTGTTGTCTATTTTAATTATATTATTTTTATATAAATATTAAATAGAAATTTGGACGTTTTTACATATTCAATTCTACTCTTTCGTGGTCTCTTGATGGAAAACTATCAATTGTAATAATTGAAGGCTGTTTGTGGCATTAGTTGAAGATTGTTTATGACATTGCTTGAAAATTATATGTTCATTAATTGAAGATTATATATCGTATTGATTGAAATCATCGGACCAATGTTTTTCGGTTTGCCCAAAATTTTGTTATGTACAATTTTTTTCTAAAATATTTGACATGGGTAGAAATTTATGGTTTTTCTTTTCATTATACACCAAAAAAAAACCTATTTTTCATGTTTCTTTAATATTGTGATTAGACAAACTTTTGTAGTTAAAAAGACTAAAAAACAAATTGGACTACAAGAATTAAGATAAATCAAATGGTTGAAAAGGCATGAACCACATTTTATTTCTATTGGTTTTCTTCTCAACATTTTCAAATTAGGAGTCCCCACCTCCAAAATGTACTATATAAGTGATTGAAGAAACAGTTGGACTCTTTTCTCTCTTTTTTTTCTTTTTTTTTTTTTAATAATTTACTTTTTTTATTTCTTAAATCCTTAAAAAAAAAAATTAGTCTTTATAAATTTTGGGGAAAAATTTTAAAAATATTATCAACCTTTCATGATCAAAACATCATTAAACAATGAGTAAGAATGGATGGTTGGATGGTTAACTCAAGTAACATAAACGTATTAATGATCCAAAGATTTTGAATTGAATCCTTTTATATGCTTCAATTATTATTTAATTAAAAAATAGTTATTAAGAATCATAAATGTTTTTATATTTAAATTGTAATGGTTTTTATGTATAATTTGTTCATCATTTAATTAAGAACCGTTATAACTTAATAAAGAAAATAGAATTTCACACTTGAAAATATTTATTTGCGGTGCTATAATAATAAGCATGTAAAATTCCAAACACCATGGATGCAAAAAGAAAAGCTTAGTAGGAAAGAAAAGCAACTTCAAATCAGTGTTGGATTTTGATGTTGCAAAAATGGAAGACCAATTGATACAGACTGGAACCAAATTGAAATCCCATTGGTTAAATAATAACCAAAAAAAAAAAAAAAAAAAAAAAAAAACACATAAAAATGTATGGGACAGAGAAGACAGTCCAGTGGGTCAAAGATCAGCGTATGATTTTGTTTCAAAGTTCAAATGAAATCGTAATGTACACTGTTATTATTGTTAATTTTTTTCCCTTTTGATTTTCTAATTTCTAAAATTGCTAAATTGAGATAAATTTCAATCGTCTTCCTCGGTGGGCTCTTCTGTTATTGCTGTTCTTGCTGAGATTTAACAATTAAAAATAAATATGTATGGAGATTTTGGGTGTGGATTTTTCCGTCGAATTGCGGCGGTGTTGGCGGCGGCTCAGGTGGTGGCAATGCAGCAGGGCTCCCGGAGAAGAAGAGACCTTCTGGGCACTTTACACCCATTCGACAACGGAACTAAGTAGTCTCCTCTGTTTCCTCTTAGTACCAAAATTTGTTGTTTATCATTCGCCATTTCATTGTTTGAATAAATAACTTTTCCGGTAACGTTCTTCATTGGCTGATTATGTTGTTGGGAAATCCCGGCGGGTTTTGATCGCCAGTAATACTCGAACACATTCAGAGAAGGCGCCGCCGCCGCCGTCACCGTTGACGGAGGACGCGGTGGGAGTGACTGTGACAACGGAGATTCTTTATCCTTCCGCCAAGCCGGATTCCTATTGATCATCCCATTTGGCTTCTTCATCATCATAGCTAATCGATGGAAGTTCAAAACAGAGCTCGACAATCTGGGAGCCGTTACCAAATCCAATTCCACGTCTTGAACTTTAGAATTCGCCGGAGTAGTAGTAGCAGTAGTAGTAGTCTCATAAGAGAGAATCAGACGGCCATCTCGGCGTTCGGCACGAAAGTTTTTGCGAGATGGAACCGAGACGGCGTCGAGAATTAATCGGCCACTTTCCCGGCGAGACTGAACGCAGATGGAGCCGCCGTCGGGGGAATTAAGAGAAGGAATGGGCGGAGGGAAAGATCTGGGCGGCGTTTTGTTCCGTGGGAATTTGATCTGCTTCCGTCGGTAAGTCTCTGTTTCCGAGCACTCTGTTTTGAGTAGGTCTCCAGCAAAATGTTTAGACTCCGACGAGAAGCCATCGGAGCCGGAGTCGGATCCGAGAGTCTCAGTACAGATAAGAAGACTGTTTTGATTAAGAAAGTTAGTTGATTTTTTGAGAAGAGGATGAACGTAAGGAACGACGGGCGGCTTAGGAGGATCGGAAAGAATGGAAGAGAAAGAATCGAAATCTGGATTGATGTGGTTGTTCTTAAGCCAGCTAGAGGAGGACATGTCGGCGGAGAGAGTTCTTCTGAGTGGAGGAGTTGAATGGAGATGGGGATTAGGGAGAATGGAGAGGATGCCCAGGGAGTTGGAGGAATTCATAAGTGGAACAGAGCAGAAGAGAGGAGGATGTGAATGAAATGGAAGGGGGTTGTTGGGGGCTGAAGCTGAAGAGGCTTAAGCAAAGAAGAGGGAAAGGGGGGAAGAAGCTATTTGTAGGGTTTAGAGGGAGAGAGAAAAGAAAAGGCTTTGGAAAATGGAACCATGTCCGGTGGGACCATACTCTTACGCCACCATCAAACACACCCACTTCCTCTTAAACAATTCACCCTTAAAATAACTTTGTTAAAAAAAAAGAAAAAAAAAAAAGGAAAAGGGTAATGCTTGGATCACCAACATGAAATAAGGACAGGAGAATTCTCAATATTGTTGATGTTTGCATCAAATAAGAATCATTCCTTCTATAGATTTGAATTTTCTATCTCAATCATTGTGGTTGAATTTGTAGGTTATGTTTATTTTTGGTAGAAGCGTAGTCGTTGACCATTTGTTTATATTCCATAGTAAACAATCATTTTTAACTACTTATTAAACTCTCTATCAAATTTTACATCAAATATATCACTAAACCATTACTAACATCAATCATCAAACAAGAATTTAATTACTATCAACCATTCACTCTTTACTACTCCTATCTACTCCACTCTATTCTAAAAAAAAAAACAGACACACCCTAAAGATTATTTGTAACAAGGATTATAATGACACTTTCGAGAAGATTTGTTTGAAAATTTAAGTTTCAATGATAAAGGGTTTCTTTTTCTTTCCTAAATTAAAATAAACGGCAAGAGAAAACCTTAGGTAGGTACTTTCCTCCTCAGCTTTGAAAATCGTGTGAACAGACAATGGGTAGATGGGAAAGAGGTCCCCATACAAGTCGCATACTAACTTTCGCTGTGTGAGAGACTGGAGAATGAGTTGAGTAAACTCCTAGGGGGGCTGGGCGGCAAAATCACAGACAAAAGCTTTACACAGGATTTCTTTTATTTTATATTGGAAAAGGAGAGCACCTAGGTATGCTCTCGAAAGGAAAGGCAGGGGTAGTACTTCGAATGAAAAAGAAAGGCGACTCGACATCGGCAAAGAAGGAATGGGAAATCGTCAAAGATGGCTTCTTTGTTGGCGAAAAGGTCTAAATAGCAGCAGTGATTTCTTATATAATATACAAAGTAAGAATTATGTACTTATGCATATGTTGAAGAATTCCTTATATAATAAGAATCACTGAGCCAGTCGGGATTTTCAAAGCTTAGGGTAAGAGGCCGATCTCGATAACAACACTTTTTTCTTCTCTTCCTCATCGGGGAAGTACATAATTCTTAGTTTATTTATATGAATAATTATGATCAGATCTTCAATTTATCATTTCTCTCTGGTTAGTTAGATCATCATTTTTTTATTTCAAGTGAGCATAGCTGACACTAATAATGTCTTAGCATCCACTTTCTCAATAATTGAGTCCCCAATTTCCTTGTTCTAAAAAAAATCATCATTTTTTATATAAAATTAAGTGAAACATTATTATTATATGTGACACAAGTACGACCCTCATATTTATTTAATTTTTTAATATTATATTAATTTTATTTTAAGCAATTAATAGACTCACTGAAATCCAAACACATGCGGCAAGCTTCTCTCATTATTTTTATTCATAAGTATGGTAATTTTCACTATTTTTTTTTTTTTTTTAATTTTTTTTTTTTTACTTCTAAATTTATACATCTTTATAATTATTCTTATTCTTCAACCCTATACGCACACTTATTCTAAATGATAATTTCAATTATTTTCTTTCTACCAACTTATCCGAAAAACAATCCAAATTCATTTGCTTTTAAAATTTGGAGTCCCTCTCTTCGAGGATTGGGATGTCTATCGATAGCCATTTGATTACGAATTCAAATTGTCACGCATTGAAGTGGTTTCCTTATATCATGATCTCTCTCATTTGGCTATCATTTTTTCGTATCTTGATGTGGATTTTGCCTCTAATCTCCTCCAAAATTATGTTACAAATTATCTTAGATTAGTAGTAATTAGTTTGTGCTATTAATTAATAGGTTAAATAAATATTCCAATTACCACTCTAATATTGTTGAGCCAAAGACAGAAATACTTTTTTAGTGCTATTAAAAAGTTTTAAACAATATTTAAAATTTACTTTCCAACTTTCGAGTGTTTCGAGATATTTTTAGTTTATAACATTATATATTGTGAGCTCTAATTACTAGGATTTAGATTACAATTTAGAATTTTAACATGGCTCTTTAAAATTCTCTTATATTTTCTAGAATGGGATGATGCTGAGTTATTATGAGAGCAAAGATTTATTCCTATACCTCATTGTTGGGTTCTTTGTAAGGGCTAATTAATATCTCATTCAATGTTACAGCTTCCTTTATCGATGGTTTTTCTTAATTTCATTGGCCTCATTTCAAATTGTATGGTTCCCCATTTTTATTAATGGAAAAAGAATTATGTAAATCATATAAATTATATATAATAATAATAATAATCAAAGTAAAGTAAAGTGGTAATTATAAATCTTTTATATCATTTCTTATTTGTGTAGTTATTTCTTTTCCTAATATCTTATTTTTAGTCAATGAAAACATTCTTTGAATTTAGGTACAAAATACTCTCGTACACACTACCCATAAAACAACAAAGTCCAAACTCAAAATGAAATATTAATGTCAAGATAGAACCTGAGATGTTGAAGCGAGCATGCTTCAAGCCATCAACAACTGCATCATCCCTTAGACACAAATATTCAATTAATTATTGAACATAACTTCTTCAAACAAATTAAGGCCACTAAACTTATCCACTCAATTCAGTATAAAAGAGTAAATAAAAAAAACAAAAAAAAAACTATTGTTCTTGTTTTTTTTTTCTTTTCACTTTCTAGTTATATTTTAACAAAAAAAATGTTTAAAACGGTAGAACCAACGTTTAACAATATTATTATAGATTTGATGATCAAAAGGTTATGGATTTAAGTTTTTATCCTCAAATATTATAATCTCAAATAAATAAATAAATAAACTATTAGAATAAAGGACCTTTTTTTGTTTGACTGATTAGATATGGTGAGCTTAACTCATTTAGCGAGAGAATAAGATATTGGAGATACTTATCTTGTGTGGCCATTTGTCTCACATTAGAAAGGTGAAGATTCTTCAACATTAAAGAAAAGTAACGAAAAAAAAAAATAGAAGAAGAAGAGCACGATTAGATTAGAGTATTTCACTTACAAATATAAATCTCAAAATTTCTAAGGCAGTATTGAATTTACATGCAATTTTTACATATAAAAAAATAATCGATAACAAAATTATAAGAACTTAAAGTAAATGTAAAGTCAAATTTTATGTTTGACCATGTTAGAGGTCAAACGATGACCAAATCAACCGGCTGACTCACTCATAAGTGATGCATTTTTTGTTCTTAAATGAAAAAAAAAGTGTTATGATCTTCTTCTATTTTTGTTTCAAGTCGTGTTATGGAGCACTTACTAGTCCTTGAAGTTTGGAGTTCGAGTACTGAATGATGCATACTTTTTCTACCTCGACTTAAAGGTAAGTAGTTGTTGTTCTATTTCTTGTTCATTATTGTATGTTGGATGAATGTTCAAGAAACTAGTGAGTTGTAAGTTGTGTTTCGTTACTTTTAGAGCGTAATATGAAATAATAGTAGTATTTCATTCCTTAAGAATTTAGTGTGAGTCATTAGAAGTGTTTTATTATCTTTTAGAGTGATGTGTGAGTTCTTTTAGCGACGTCTCATTCCTTTAAGAGCACATTGGGAGTTATTAGTTATGTTTCATTCATTTAAGAGCTTATTTTGAGTTACTAGATGTGTTTGAATCAACGAGAAGTACCTTGTTACTTTTACTATGATTTTTAGTGGTATATTATAAAACAAAGCATGTATGAGTATGGATATATGATTTGTCTTATGAGAGAGTTAAGTGTGACTTATTTGCTAAAAAATGAAATGGGTAGGAATGAAGCATGCTAAAGCTCATACTAGTTTAATAAAAGACCTTTGAAGTTATTTGTTTAAGTTTATATTGTTACCTTAGAAAGTTTCGTTTGGTGTAATAGTGAGTTACCATTATCTTAGATTGGTTGTAGAATGATTAGGAGGCCTCATAGCATGACTTGTAAGATTATCAGATAGGGGTCATTCAAGTGGTGGAAAGATGTGTTGGAACATAACGTTGATAGAGAGTACCTTAAAGTGCTCAAAATCTGGTAACAACTCAGGATAGTCATCAAGGCTGGCCAAGTCTGAGTGGTGTTATAACAGCTTACTTAGATTTGTAAGAGCCTAAAGTAGATTCCCCTTAAGTTATCGTATAGTTAGTAAAATCACCTCTCATCAATTTAGTTGGAGCAATTTTCTAATCGAATGTCGCGTTTGCTAGCTAGAATCTTGATTGTATACGAAGAATGTACTTCTGGGTTGCTAGTAGAGATAAGGGTAGCATACTATTTGAGGAGCTTATTGAGTAGTCAACTACACTCTTTGAGTGAAGTATGTTATATGTATGTTTGTTAACATGAGGTACAATAACTGGTTGACATCTGTAACTTGGCTCTGATACCAACTGTAAAGGCCCAACTCCGACAATGGTTCCATCTAGGTCTCTACCCTAGATGCCAGAGTAAAACGAACCTTAAGCTAGAGACATGGTTGATAAATTCCTCATTAAATAAAATACGTTAAATAATTCAATAAAATCCAATGAAAAATAGGGTACCCGATTCATAAATCATAAGTAAGAAAAACAGGCAAACAACAGACTCATGTCTCTAAAATAGTTATCAATGCAGGAGAATAAATAGATAGAATATGGAAGTAAGACACAACATCACATGGTCCCAACAGCTCCTAATCTACCATCTTGATAAAGCTCATGCATACCTATGGAAGCCCACATAAAAAAAGGGTGAGTTGTTAAACTTGGTAAGGATCCCTAACTCAGGATCAATATAAACATGAATATGGTAAATGGAAACGAATGCATGATGACAGATGATGAATCTAATGAGTAGTAGTATAAGGAAAACCCTAATAATGTTAAGTCATTCCCCACTCTTTGTGTTTAGTACGCCCGGGAAACTCAATAGGGCTAAGCAACCTCGGATCTTTCAGTTTAGTACGATAGGGCAACCCTAATAGGGCTAAGCCAACCCAAGTCTTTTATGACTAATCGTGCTGGGGCAACCTTAAATAGGGCTAAGCCAACCCGAGTCTTACTAAATGTGGGCTTTCATAAACAAATATAATCATGATGTTATTGGGTGCAACATGATAACCAATCATAATAACATGCACAAACATATAACATGTTAGCCTAACATGAATCCCTAGTAAAGTTCACGAAAAGAGATTTATCATAGCATGGCAATAATATCCAAACATCACAGCAAGTATTAATCATGGAATACAATACATGACATCAATTAATTCCACCCAAATTATCCTAAACATGCTCATAATTATCCCTAGGAACCAAAGTTAATGATATCTTCCCTTTACCTTGGCTGATTTCCATTCATTGGTCACTAAAGTGCTCGAACAGCGAGTCCTAGAAGCTTCTCCAACTTTAACTGGCCCAAACAGTATCAAGGATTCAAAACTAGCACCTAGAACTATCAAAATTAGACTCAGAGCAACGAAAATACTTGAAAATGACTTCCTTAAATTTTTCGGCGAGGTTGACAGTGGTGCGTGGCCGGACGGTGGGGGCGAACGGCGGTGTGTGAGTGAAAGGTCGTCGGCGCGTGAAATCCACACGCAGGGGTCAGAAGCTTCTGGTCAAGGGACGTGTGGCGTGTTACAAGTGGTTGAGAACAGGCTCGGAGCACGATAGCGTCAGGTTTGGGATGACGTGAGGCTCGGTTGACAAAGTTGTAGCTTCGGATTGGCTAGAGGAAAATGGCAAGGATCTCCTCACGACACGCGACGGTGATCCGATGGCTGGCAACGTCGTACACGTGTAGAGGGGACAAATGCTGACGTTGTAGGGCAGCGCTGTCGGACGTGCAAAGCGATACGCTCGTTGATTGGTTGGGGTGTGCGATGAGCTGCGGGCGAAAGTTTAGGCCACGCGTGGCTCTGAACGGAGACTGTTGCTTCACAAGGCAACCACTGTTGATTTTGACGGTGACAAAAGCTGCAGTTGTCAAACGGTAGTTGAAGGTGTCGAAAATGTAGAGAATTGGGGTGAGCGATGCTGATTTTGATGCAAGCAATGATTAACCTAATCACCAACCTTTTCATCCTTTTATTTACGTCCAAAAAAGCTACATAGATTTACCAAAATGCCCCTATGGTAAAAATTAACAATTTTAACCCATTTTTCTTAATTCCAACTTTACCCATTTTGGGTTTAAACTCTTTTAAGCACTTTTTGGCCAAAAACTAAATTGAAATAAATTCTCAGGAGTCCCAGTAAGTCCAAAAATGATCTTTAATTGCAGGGGAAGAAAATTCAGGTTGTTACATCGGTATTAGGGATATGGTTGATCCATGTCCGGTTATAGAAACTTGTATGTCCCCCTCTTACTTTTTGATTTTCCCCCCATAAAGTAAGAGAACATATATATGAAAATCTAGAAGAAAAATTAAAATTAAATTGTGTTTTGAGTGAAGAGAATGATAATGAAAAAATAAATAATGATATGATGTGAGTAAAAAATAGTTAGGAGGAGAATAAAAAGTTGTTAGGGGAAGAATATAAAGTAGTTAGGAAGAGAATAAAAATGTGATTTTGGGAAACCTGATTATGCACGTATGATTTTCATTGGCCTAAACATCGAAAACAATTCCCCTTTCTCATTCTGTCTTGTATTAATGGTGGCTGAAACATTCCCTAAGTAAAGGAAGATGTGTTATTCTCACAAAATAATTACAAATGTAAATAAAATTTTAAAATATTTGCATATATAATCATTAATAATGTATGATAATACTTATTAATGCAATAACTATATTTACTACTTTCTTTTGATTGTAACTATACTTATAATTATTTTATAATTTGACTAATTTGGTAAGTTTGTTTTTACATGTACTCTCAACATTCCCGATTATAGTTTGCATGCCTTTTCATTTACTTAAAAAAAAAAAAAAAAAACTATTATATCTTTCAAAATTTAAATATCAGTTTAAATAATAAATTTATTTGGTTTTATTATATTAGAAAATAGTAAAAATTCTATATATTTTTATTTGAAGTCAAACACTTTAATGTGGTTTTTGAATAATTCATCTCAAAAGTTTATAAAAATCATTAAAAATAATCCAACGAACTAAAATAATCACACTTTTAGTAATCCTTTTCTTAAAAAAGCTTATTAGAAAAGCTAGCTTATTTTAAAAAGAGTTTAAAATATTTCAAACTTAGTATTAATTATAATTTTTGTAATTCAGCATTAAGAACAATAGATTAGAAATTGGTAATGTCTTAATTAGTAGAGATTTACATATTGATATGCCATAAAAATTATTTTAAAAAAAAAAATTCCATAAAAAATAATAGTTCAACAAAATTAATGTACGCAGAAAAATTAAAAAGATTATAAGTTTGAATTGGGCTGAAATTTTTTTTTATTAAAGTTTCAATTTTCTTAGTGATTTTGCTCAAAAAAAAAAAAAAATCTTCCAAGTGATTAATTGTGGTGGTTAATATAAACCCGCTCTTATATTGTGAACAAAATTATTTTGAAAAATAAAGGGTAGAGATTTATTATTTGGTGGTAATTCAATTCAACACCACGTCACAGCTGCATCATGAAAATCGATATTTGACTCTCATTTAATCAACAATAGTTGTGCCTCTAAGAAGAATTTGTGGCGAGCACCTACCTGATCAATGTGTACTAAAATTAAAAAAAAAAAAAATTGAAAGATAAATGTAGAATTGACATTAAAGAGAGAGAAATTAAATGGCTTAATTTAGAAGCAAAGGGCTTTTTGGAAGGGGAGCAGACAAAACATGATTGGGCGGCCAAAAATCCATTATCCTCCAAAACCCTAAAATTAGCCTTTCCCTTTTAAATATGAAAAAACAAAAACACAAACATTAAATAGAATCGAATTGTTCCCTGCATTATACTCTGAATTTAAAAAGGACATTTATTATATATAATAAGGCAAAAAAAAAAAAAAACACGAATCACCTTATTAAAAGTATATGATGTTTAACAATTAAGTCTTAATTAAAATTTTAATTTGAATAATCACCTCATTTAAAGTTTGAAAAGTGTTGCAATTAACACCTTTAAATTAATTTTACGAGATTTTTACATGTATAAAGAGAATAAAATTATTTAAAAATTATTTAATCTTTCCTTTCTCTCTAAAAACTTATAACTATAGACATTCGTAACTTCTTACCTCTTATAAATTTATAATGAAAAATTTGTAAATTAACGAGTTTTTAATGTGTCTATTTAGATGGCCTTTTTTAATAATTATAATTTATGTGAGATTGTTGAGGATGGGAAGCAATTATTAATCATTCTTAGCTCCATGAAAGTTGGGTAGTTTAGGTTAAAAAACAATGTAATTCATGTGCAAAGCAAAGTGGTGCAAGCTCATAAAAGAGTGTGTCATTCGAAACTCACAAAAATGAAAAGAAATCAAAAACCATATCAGCCTACGCATTCACCCAAATGTTGAAAAAATATTAGCCTACATTCAAGAAATTTATCTATTAAATAGGGAAGTAAGGAACGGGAACAAGCAATGGCTGAACCGAATCTGTCGAACTTCGATCCATAAAAAAAGATTTGCTTAACTTAAATGGGTTAATTGCAACACTTTTCAAATTATAGGAAAGGTGGTTGCTCAAATTGAAAATTTCAAGACTTAATTATTAGAGACAGCATATTTTATGAGTGGTTTGTGGAATTTTTTCTTATACAAGGAGGATTTTTCTTGTATAATTTTATTAAACATCAATAACAACTTTTTATAAGTAGAATTTGTGTATAGGAGGAAAAATTGGAATGACATAATTAAAAATTTAAAAATTATAACAAATAATTTTAATTTTTAATGAGTGCATATGTAATCTTCAATAAGTTTTTAATCAACGTAAAAATGAGTATAATTTTCAATTAAGATATAGAAAGGCCATAAATTGACAAAAAGAACAATAGTTCAACGACATCAACGAATGCCGAAAGGACAATGAACAAATTCAAATCATAGGAACTAAATTTTATATTTTTCTAAACTATACCGACAAAACTTGTTGCCAAATCATAAGACTAAAGTCTAGGTTTTTAAATCATAATAATTAAACTCTAACTTTCTTCGTATCATACCTACTAAATTTATAATTTATCAAAAAATAATAATTTATATAAACACAATATATATATATATATATATTCTGAAGTACCTATTATTACCGTAAGTGAAGAGAATTTTGTAAATATTGAATTAGTTTGACTATCAAATCAAAATCTCCTTTACCAGATTTTGAATTAAAGGTCATACTTTTTGGCCTTACAATTTGGAGAGGCTAAGCTTTCAAAATGATTCCTAGTCTTATTTTCTGAACAAAACATTTGCATTCATAAGCTTGATTTTAAAAATAAATAAATAAAAATTACTACCAACACCTTATAATTTAATAATACTTTTGGTTTTCCATTTTTATAAATTCGCTGCAAAATTGAAATAGTTTTGATTTCCTCTAAAGAAAGAAATAGTTTTAATTTTATAATATATATATATATATATATATATATTAAAGTCACTCTTGATTTGAATGGAAATGGTTTTTTCATTGAAAAGGGAAGGAAAAGAAAATTTCTTCTTTTTAGACTTTTTGAAAAGAAACCCACCCCTTGCTTACCTTTTAAGATCACAATATTGTGTAGATATTGCAAGTACTATTACGCATTTTAATGTCATAACACAACATTTTCTTTTTAATTTGGGTCAAACAAATTCCATTCAAACAAACCAGACCTACAACTTAGCCTCCCTGACAAGGTCAAACCACAAATGGAAATAACTCTCAATTTCGCCAAAGCACCAAACTACAACTTCAGAGGTGACCAGATACAAGAGGTAGAATAAAAAGGAAATCATATCAATCAAATTTGAGACAAAACCAACGCCTTCCTAATGAAGAAAAAAACAATCTCCAACGAGAGCGAGCCGAAGACTGTCGTAACTTCGATGTTTGGCTTTTAATACACTTTGGAGAGTAAACCTTGGAGCATTTAAGCAAGTAAGCTACGGGACTCCATCAAAGTAAAAAAATAGGCATTCGCACCAATCGACTAAAGTTACCCTGCCACAAACACCCTTTATCAACTAGCTCCAACACCGATCAGACCAATAACATACCTATCCAACCTCTATGACAAAACAAAAGGATACGAACACACCAAAACCTAAAAGCCCAAATACCAATAGACTTAAACCACAAACCCAAAACAAGAATGCTTAGAAAATAACAAAACAAGAAATCTACAACTCAAAGACACCAAGACATTGAAAACTACAAAAAGTACGAACATCACAACAAACCAAATGATAGATGGAACTAAGTCTAAACAACGTCAAAAGAGGAAAGAAAACTGTAAACTGAACGAAATCAAACGAATATGAACCATTGCTCCAACTCGATTGAACCGCAACCAGAATCAGCTCGGCCCCTAAATCGAATCGCACTAACCATAAATGACCCATTCGGACCAAACCAGTTCGTGCAAACTAGTTTTGGAGTTGGCCCGACTTATATTCATCAACCCATATGGTCAATCTACGTACCCCAGCCACCTAACTTTTCTCGACTGAATCTGGGTAAAAACATTCTTGCAGACAATTGGCCAAGACATTTGGCCTTTCATTGATAGGATACCAAATCCATCACTATCGAAGGCCTTCTCAAGCTTGTCTCCGACGAAACCAACAATTTCTAGTGACAAGAACTGAATGCACCAGTACTTCAAACCTTCCCCATTCATGTTCTTTTTCCTTCAATCAAATGGGGTTTGATCCCTACCTAACCCATTCATCTTCTTTCTTTTTGACTGTCCATCGTCCTTGCCAGTTTGAGCCATCATATCACCCCTTCTTTTGCCACAAATTTTGAGAGAAAAGCCTCAAAATCAGCTTTAAGAAACAAACCCTAAATTCCTCCTGACACCATTCTCTCCCAAACTCCCATTCAAGCCCCAAATCGGCTTCTCCACCCTCTCTACCAAGAGATTGGATTCACCCTCACACACGCCTTTAAATTGATCATAAAAAATCGCATCTTGAATCCAGAAATGAAGACTTCTATAATACCCTAATTAAGGAAAATAAAGGTTAATGTTAAACGTTGACCAAATTTGATTGACGTCATTTTGGTTAGGATCAAAGCGAAGTTGTTGGGTCGACGTGTCAACGATGACTCATGCTTAAGGAGCGCGATTTTCGTTTCTAAAGGAAACAACATCGTCTCGCTCTTCATTTATTTTTTATTCATGCTAATGATTCCATTTGTAAGTGGATGATCATCTATAGGTCTCGAAGCGTTGGGTGATGTGTATGTCTTACCTCGGCTTGGAGGTAAGTAGCTATATTTATATGTTGTGTACATTTTTACTTATTGTATGAATGCTTAAGAAAGCAGTGTGAGATGTTAGTTGTGTTGCACACTTTTAGGGTGATGTGTGGTTTGTTAGCAATGTTATCTCATTTCTTAGATAGATGTGTGAGTTGTTAGTGATGTTCCATTCTTGTAAGAATAAAGTGTGTTGCTAGTGGTGTCTCACACCATTGAGAGTGCAGTGTGAGGAATCAGTGATGTTTCACTCCTTTGGGAGTGCAGGGTGAGTTGATACAAATGCTTCACTACTTTGGGAGTACATGGTCAGTTAAGGATGGTGTTTAATTCATTTGAGAGTGCAGGATGAGTTGCTAAGGATGTTTTAATTCTTTGAGAGTGGAAGGTGAGTTGTTAAGGGTGTTTCACTGCTTTGCAAGATGAGTTGTTAAGAGTGTTTCACTCTATTACGAGTGCAAGGTGAGTAGTCAATAAGAATGCAAGGTGAGTTGCTAGTGTTGTTTCACTCAATTGAGTGTGCAGGGTGAAATGCTAGCGAAGTTTCACTCTTTTGAGAGTGCAAGGTGAGTTGCATTAGTGTTTCAGTCTATTGAGGGTACATTGTGAGTTGCAAATTATATTTCACTCATAATTAGATTGTGTGGGATAACATGTTAGCTATGTTTCACTCGTTAGAAGTGCAGTCGTAGTTCTGATTTGAAGATAGTAGAATGCACTAGAGTGATTCGCGATTGTTCAAGGTGTTAGTTAAGGAATGTTTGAATATACATTATGAGTCATTGTGTGAATGAGTACGAATATGTGATTTGTTTTATTGAATGATGTAGTGTGATAAGTTATGTCAGTAGATGCATGATCGGTGCTAAGGACCTTTATTCAATGGAGTTAGTGTGTAAAACTCTAGAGTAGTTATATCGTATGGAAGCTTCATACTTCCCAGTAGTGGTTGGAAAAGTGTGGAGTTGAGCTTGGTTCTCGAGGTTGGGACTTATTGTTCAACTGCCAGGTGGTGTCCTAGTACCACTAGTACGATGACCAATGTGTGATTAGTCATTCAAGTAGTTAAAAGATGTATTGGGGCATACAACTTTGAATGGGTACCTCTTGGTATAAAGGTTCTGGTAACCATTAATGTAGGGTGATAACAAGGGTCGTGCGAGTGGGCAAGTGTGAGTGGTGTTGTATTGATTTGCTCTAGGTGGTAAAGCTTTTTTATGAGATTTCTTGAAATGGTGCGTAGTTAGCAGAATCAACACTCTCTAGTTTGGTTTGGTGCACTCGTCGTAAGTTATGTTGCTAGCTAGTTATTAGTTAGGGCACGAGTAGTATGTACTTCTGAGCTACATGTGAAAAGTTGTTTTGCACTTTAACTAGGGAGTTTGGTGAGTAGAGAGTTCCACTCTAGATTGGAGTACAGAGGTGCTTGTCAGATAGGGTGATGCATTGTAAGAGGTTGATAACCTTGAGTTTAAAGGACATGGTCGATTCGTGTACAAGAGTCACTAGTGTGACCCTTTAGTTTCAGCTGATGAGTTGTAGTTTACTGCACAGAAAAGCTACTTACTTTATATGTATATACTCACTGTTGCGATATTTTTTATTCTGCCAAGGTTCTATGGGGGGCTTTTCCGACGAAACTTGGTTGTGATTGCTGGCCTACACGTTTTGGTAGTTGAACCAAAATCACGAACCAAAATTATTAAGTTATTG
Organism: Cyclanthera cordifolia; assembly: GCA_037832605.1. Lineage (NCBI taxonomy): Eukaryota > Viridiplantae > Streptophyta > Magnoliopsida > Cucurbitales > Cucurbitaceae > Cyclanthera > Cyclanthera cordifolia. The sequence goes on from JBBMEG010009450.1 coordinate 23,692, forward strand.
TCTTTTAACTATAATTTATTGTACGTTAACTTGTAAATTCTAGAGTGTTATAATTTCTCTAGATGAAAGCGAAATAGTGAACTTAGTTTAACAAAAAATAGTTATGTCATGTAATTTTTACTAGTTTTGAATGGGAAATGATCATTTTTTACCATCTAATCATGTTATAATTTCATCGATCGCTAATTTATTTTCACTTCTTTTATCTATTTTTTATTTCATTTATTTTTTTTTCTTCTCTTCCCTTTCGGTGTAATCCAACATACCTAGATATACTTAATTAATTTAGCTAAAAATAAAGGAAATAATTATTTATTTTGATTATAACAATTTTTATAATTATTTTTTATATTTTAATAAAATATTTCACTTTCCATTTTTTTCAATCAATTTTACTTAATTGTTTGTTCAAATTTCATTTGATTGAAATCTCTAACTCATCTATTTTGTAGACCATAAATATCAATTAAATTTGATTTCTAAAATATTGATCACCTTATACACGATTATTTTTATTAGAAAAATTATCATAATAATTATAAATATTTTCACTTAAAAAGAGATTAACAAATATAATTATTGATATTAATGAATATTTTCATATACTTTTTTATAATCCTTGTATTAATTAGTATTTGTAATACATTACATTAGTATTAATGAGTATAATTATAACACAATATTGAAATATAATATTAAATAATTATGCATATAATATTTTATAATTTACTTATATTGATAACTATTGTTAAGAAGTAATAATAATTTTCTATTTGTTATTCATTAAAAAAAAAAAAAAATCCCTTTGTATGAAAAAAGAATGTGAGTTATTATTAATTAATGCAGATGAGACAATGAATGAAAATAATGGAAATTTTGGTTGGTGGGCATGAATAGTGGCTTATTGGTTAATGTGATTGTAAGTATATGGACAGTAATTGATTGGTTCCATACAATATATACATTCATTTTAATTGCTTAATCTTTTTTCCAACAATTTTCATGGTTCATGCATACAATAAAAGTGGATGACATCATCATTTTTTCTTATCCATTTCACTTCCCTTTTCTTTCTATATACACTATATTTATTTATTTATTCTTCACTTTCTTTCTTATACCAAATTCACTTTCTTTCGTATCAAAATTTAATACAAAAAATATAGCAACATGGTCTCCGTATACAAGTTGGTATAACTATTATTTTTTATTCTATTTGGATATAATGTCATAAAAGTATATCATTACGTCCTAACTTTTAAAATTATATTTATTTTGTTGGTGAATATAACTTAATTGACATCAAATATAGTCTAAATAATAATTTATATAAATATGTGCTATCAACTTTTATGTTAGATGTCAAAGCGAATATAGTTCAATTGGCACTAGTGATGCATTAGTATGTACTCGTTCAGTAATTCGAGTTTCATTTGTATCACTTTTTATGTAAGGTTTGTGATCATTTTCTCCTAATTTGTACTATAAAAAAATGAGGTCTATACCGACAAAATTCGATATAGATACATCAACGATGTCACCAAAAGATGCCCTCTCACCCTCTTCTTCTTTATTGAAGCCAAAGGTCGTCGTACCAACACCAGAAACTAGTTGAGTGCTTTACTCCACCTAGGTATGTTTAAGAAAAACAATCGAAGTTATGAACATTAAGGAATTCAATTTTGCATGAATATTAGATGCCTCACCTAAAAAAATTCTCTTTTTTTTTTTTTTTTATAACCATTAAGCTATATCTTGTCAAATTAGCTCAACGGATGGGTTATATGTGTCATTTGCATAGAAAATGAAAAGATATACAACTCAAATATGTATAATTGAAGAGTCACTTAAAGAAGTATATATATACATACTAAACCTTAGTGAAAATATATAACTAATAGTTAAATTTTAACAGCCTAAGTGTAAGGACCTGACTCAACATAGGGCCACACTTAAGTCCTTAACTATAAATGCATGGATAAACTGTAATTGGTTATATGCCAAATGACCATTGAAAAATGACCAAAATACACCTCAGAGTCCTTTGACTTGTTAGAGCAATTTGGGTTATTAATGCTATTATGCGAGCTCGTAATGAGCCGAGCAACCTGGCAGCCTTAAGGTCTCAAGCAGTCGTTGCGAGATATAAAGTGTAAAAACAGGAAACACGAAAGCATAAAGTGAAAGCATATATATTCAGAGTCTATCTAATCCTAATACATGTTCATATTACACCATAAGTCTGATATTAGGTAAGGGGTCTCTTACCTTAGCCGAAATTCACCTAAAATGCTCCCCAAATTGCCGAACTGAGGTCCTTATACATCTTTCACAGCCAATAAAACACAAATTGGTCAGAATCAATACCTAAAATCACATAAATGAACTCACAACGTGAGATTTACCTTAAAGAGAAAAATGTAATTTTTCCTCTCTAGCGAGCGACGCATGTGAGAAAGCAGGCAATGATGCATGAAAACTGGCAAGGAAACAAGTTCGGGCGCATCTAGACAGGCTCGAAAAGACATTCCTGGCTCTATAGGTGTAATTAGCTAGGCTCGAGAAGGCATAATAGGCTCGACCGGGGCGGTCCACTCCAAAGCTATGAATAGTGAACAGTGGTTCTATGAAGTCGCGACATGCATCTATGACTTAGTGACTGGAACGATGGCCGCGTGCGAGAGATTGAGACACGTTCGAGAATTGGTGATTGGAGAAAACGAAGACATTAAAATTGAGGCGACAACTTTGATGGGTGTAGGCGATACTGATTGGCAAACACGATTTATGAAGGCACATTTTGAGTGTGCCTCTTCTCCTAAAAAAAAGGCGCAATGCACGGTTGACATGCATCCATCGAAAGCTGACGGGCTCCCAGCTCTACTAGTTAGGTGTGCTCCCGACGGTGCCTAAACAGACCCTTGTGGAATGGGTCTATGTTTTCTAGGCACAATAATGGGTAAATATTGACATAAAAGTTGATATTTTTATTTTATACACCTACAAAATTCTAAATAATTACAAAAATGCTTTTTAGGGTTAGATCACTATTTTAACGTTCATTTCAATAAAATACCATTTTGCTCTTCTCTAGACAAGGTCTTTTAAGTTCAATTAGGATAAAATAAATCATTTTAGCCATTCCGAGAATCCCTCAAATTGGGATCGGATTTCAAGGAGGTTTTAGTTTGGAACGTACAATAAGTAAACGATGACTGCTAACAGTATTAGTAAGAAAGTTAGGGGTGTTGGGAATAGAGGGTAGAAACATGTTATTAACGTGTCAGAAGCACGTGATAACAAAAATTTTACATTAATTAATCTATTTTCATTTACGTTAGATGATTGAATTGTTGTTATTTAAAGTTTACTCACATTGAAGATGCATCAGATCTAATTTGTCGGGCCTTTATGCTGAGTAGGATCGATCTATCTCTCTGGATTACTCGATCAACTTCCTCCAATCTTCCCTGTTATGACTTCTTTGCTATACTAAGTACTTGGTGGGAAGCCTATAGATGGAGTCTACAATATTTTGTCGACAGAGGTATGATTTTAAGGAAGAGAAGACAAATCTAAACTTTAGAGAAAATGTTATTTGATGAGATGTGATGATTATGAAAACTTCTCAGGCCATTTATTTATTATTGAAAATGAACATTATTCAAACTAGAAAAAGATAATATCTCTTGATATCTAATATTAAAAGATATTGAAGAATAAGCATTAAAGTACTTATCCAATAAATAATTTCTCTTTATCTTTCATTTTTAGGTGAAATTTGAAAATTACATCCTTTCGCTAGGGGATGAAATTTCCTGGGAATTTTCGAATTCTACAATATATCTATTATATATATTTTTTAATTTTTAATTAATATTTATCCATAAATTAATTTTAATTCCATAATATATCCAATATATTATTTACCCAATAAATAAATGTCTAATTAGTATATCCAATATATTAATTCTCTCCTTAATAATTATCCAATAATTATTAATATAATTAATATGCACAACATAATAGTTAATCATCTCTTAATAAATAATTGTCCAATAATTATTTACACAATTAATTACATGTGCTATGATGCCATGTCATTTGCACATAAAAGAAGAAATAAAACTTAGAGATGTATTTGTAGGTAAGGGATTGTGGCACGTTGGTTGCATTGTTCGGAAAAAATTCAATTCAACACTACGATCATGAGTTTTAATCAGTTTGAGAATGAAACTAAACCTAAGAATTTGTTTTAGATAGCAAATTCTATATTTTTTTGTCACACAAACTTATAACTTATGCTTCTCTGAATCCAAAACACCACTGGTTGTCCTTAGGACACAACACTAAAATACAATGGAAGAATGAAGATACAAGATGTGTACAAATTAATCATGTCATGGATGAGTCTTAAATCTAGAACTTTGATGAGAACACATCTTCAAAGTCCAAGTTTTCTACCACTGCACCACCTTTCGAGGACAACACCCTTATTTAATTTAACAATTTTTTTTTGAAGTATTTCATGCATGATTAATATATATATATATATATATATATATATATATATATATATTCAATTTCATTGTTTTCAAATTTCACTTGATTGAAGTCATCAATTTCAATGGGTGGAAGTCATATTGAAGATCGACCTTGATTGAGAATATGTTTGTATTATATTTGGATTTTTTTTTTTATTCTAAATCTTTGACATCTATAAAATTTCTTTTATTTTTCAAAAAATTCCCGAAATTAAAAAACATAAAACTAATAACGTAGATATAAATTCCGATCCTAAAAAATATATATTTGAATATTTATATCCATCCATGTTATTCAACTACAAAAGGCAATAACTTAAAAAAATGGTATTAAAAAGAGATATATATATATATATATATATATATATATATGTAAAAGAAAAATTATGATTGGATTTTTATTTTTAAAGGGAAATTGTTATAAAATCCAGTTTGTGTTGCTTGCCGCAAACCAAGGGAGAGAGAGAATGTGTGGCAGACCAGAGGCTCCTTCCGTCAACAATCAAAATCTGGTGTCCGCTAATCTACGCAATACAACATGCATATACAACTTTTCTTTTCTTAAAAATTTATTATTATTATTACTATTAGTGCCCTTTTTATGTCAAAACAATTGATAAAATTATTATTATTATTATTATTACTTTCCTTTTGAATATGAAGGAGGGGATGTGCAAGGGGTGCGATTGATTTTGATTGATTTTTTTTATAATTGAATTGATTTTGATCTAAAATTAGTTTGGTTTAACTTGATATAATCCAATTTTAGTAAAAATGTAAAAAATACTTTCTTTACCTATGAGGTAATTATATATGCATATTTATTTTAATAATACTATTAATGAATATTTTATTCTCTAAAATTATATAAAGCCTTAGATTAAGCTTTTAAAATGTATAGACATCACAATATCAAATGGGGTGTAAATTTTAAGGTAAGTTATTATGTCAATGGTATAAAAACAACAAATATATATTTAAATTTAAAACAAAAATAACTCGATAAATCTAATCTAATCTAATATGAAAAGGACTTTGATATTAGAAAGTGTGAACATGCATATCAAAACCAATACCAAACATTATGAGATCCTCACACTAGTAGAAATCAAAGTTTTAATGTCGATCATATGCCGATATCTTTCATATTTGGAGTCGCACAAACGACCGTCATCTATACATGTGACATTAAAGACATTTAGTGACGGTCAGAAACCGACACCAAAAAATCTTTGGTGTCACACAAGATGACCGACACCAAAGGCTTTTATTGTCGGTCAGGATCGACACCAAAAGTTTCTTGTGTCGCTCATTGGTGTTGATTTAGAGCGACATCAATCCTATATGGTGTCGGTCAAAAGCCTTTGGTGTAGCTCAAAAAGCGTCACCAATTCTTTTTAGTGTCGGTCTTGACTGACACCAAAAGTCTTTGGTGTCGGTTTTTGAGCTCGACATATTAAAAATATCATTTTTAATTTTTAAAAAACAGATTTTTATGGGTCACCACATGCATATGGGTCACAATTTTCATTTAAACTTGCATTTATTATAATATCTTTTATGGGTCACCATTTGTGACGGACATTAAAAATCTCAAAACTTGTATAAAAAAAAACTAAGTGATGATTTGTCTATTTCAAGACAAATATAATAAGAAACAATACCTTGAAAATGTCAAACTACCAAAATTCATCTTTACAAACACTTTAACAAAATGTTTTACCTAGTATTCACCTTTAAACTCATCTTTACAAACATAATATAACTTCTAACTTTTGTTAAATTAACTGAAATTTTGGCAGCATAACGGCGTAATTAAAAAGGAACAAAATCTACAACTCATAAGACTTGAACCCAAGTCTTTTCTAAAACAAGAATTAGTCCTCTCAACTCTTCTAATAACAATTTATTAGGATTTTTGTTTAAGGTTATTTAATTATCAAATAGAAAATCAAGAGTCTTATTGCAAATACCAAAAAATTTAACCTTAACATTGGCTAAATCCCCCTCAATTTTCTCTCTCCCCTGCGATCTCCCCCTCGCGATTTCTCCCTCTCCTCTCTCATTTTCCCATACTTCTCCGATCCAAATTCGCGAGCAGCCTCAACATCCCCTTCCCTCGCGGTTTCTCTCTCTCTACCTCTGCATCGGCAAACCCATCCCTCGGTCTGCTATCTCTTTCTTCCTATCTCTCTCGTGGCTATCTTTCTCTCTCCCTCGCCTCTGTCGTCGCCAAACCTATCTCGTGTGAGTTCGTGGAGGTGGTGAGTTCTCTTAGGTGCTTTTAGCAGTGAAGCTCGGGAGTCTTAGAGTTAAGTTTCGTTCTCTTTCTCTTGAGTTCGGGTTGAAGCTCGAGCATACGTTGAAGTCGGCCACTTTCCTTGATAGTGCGAGCATGTCGGCCAAATGGCCTTGACATGTCTCTGCTCCGCCATAGGGTGGTTGCAGTAGACCATTAGGGTCTATTGCTACGTGACACGTTAGAAAACGACCCATAGGGGTGGCCGGACGCGACAACGTTCTCTAACAGACAGAGGTAGTCAGATGTGAGAGATTGTGCTTGTGGAAGGATGGATTGCAACCATCTTGAGAGCGACACGTGACCATCGGGTCTAACCACAGGGTCTTTTAGACGTGTTGCATATCCGACCGTGGTCGGGGTTCCCGCGGTCCTTTCTGATACCTAGGAGCTTCTCGAGATACTATTGGGTCTACTTCTAACTATAGTGCAGTCCGAGTACCACAGCCTGTACGAGTTGCAAGCTATCAAGCAGAAGTGTGATCCAAGCTTCGGCTAGCGTATCCGCTAAAGCTTGGACATATACCTGCATCTACAACTGGGCGAGCTGCCGGCTGGCTTAGTATTGTAGGGGAACTTGATTGATTCTTGTTCGCCTCACTCGCGTCGGAGATACACTAGGAGGCGCCCGAGCGACTTCATAGCTTGTACCCACATATCAAGTGCTTTTCCTTACGTGACATGGTCGTGTAATGGCTTTTCGGGTCATATGGCATTGGTTGAGGACCAAGTTTTCCTTACGGGTAGCATTGCTGAGTGATCTTGGATGCATAGGGTGTGATAGAGAAATCAGTCATTGAACGGAGATCCCTTATCGCGTGAGTTGGAGCTGACAACTTTGCTAGGTAGTGAGCAGCCGAAATTGCTAAGGCATCAGTGAGCATCGCGCTAGCATGTTGAGCAACTTGCTAGGAAGTGAGCAGCCGGAATTGCTAAGGCATAAGTAAACACCGCGCTACAAGGTTGGATCGCTCTCAGCTCGGCGCCGTGCATGGTATCTGACGTGTTTGGATTAACCCCACCGTGTCGGAGGGACCCAAGATAAGATAGGCGACTCTAGTGGATAGCTCTTGCATCTAGTTGCTCTACTGTACCCAGAGTATTGCCACGAGTTTTGGAGTTTCACAGTCGGGTAGTGACTTTGGAGTTTCACAGCATCAGCTGGTAAAACTCCTCGAGTATTGCCACGAGTTTTGGAAAGCGTGGCACAGGCATTCGAGAGTCGGGAAGCTTTCCCGTTTGTTTGTATATGTTATTCATAGACTTATGATTTATGTTTGCTATGTTCTTATATGCTGCGTGCACCCCCTGCAGGGTTTCTTACTGAGTTCTCATAGACTCACCCCTTAATTTTATGTTGGCTATGGATTCAAAACCATAGTTACAAGTACGCACCAGGATGGATGATCGGCAGCTAAAGATAGACCTAGTGGGGACGTGTTAGCAGCGTCGTTTGGTCTCTTCCTTTCTAGTTTAGTCTTATTGTATATCTATCTGCACAAACTGTTGTAATAACTTAGTTTGAACTGTTTTAGTTTTAAAATTGAGATCTCGAGGTCTTCTTATCTGTTTGACTGCTTAGATATGATACATGTTTTGATTTACACCCGTTTAAAATGATTTTGGAATATTCAGGTTCTGATTTACAAGTTTTGCATGTATGAGTTTCCCATATTTTAGGGAAAACTCTGTAGAAATTTTCTTTAAAATTTTCATGCATTAGTAACTTTCGTGCTATAACCTAATGGTTATGTACCGGGTTGCTACAACATAAAAGAATATTTCGAAATTAGTAAACAAAATTTTTTGCAGAATATATAAACTAAAATTGTTAATAAAGTAAAATAAAAACTTACTAGTTTATTTATGCGGGTGCGCGTGTTATATATCATCTTTCGCATGAAACGTTGTACATAACATCCACACACTATTGATCCCAATTTATGAGGGCACTGCGACCAAAATTTTATCATTAATATAATAATTCTACATGACAAGAATCACAGAAATCTAGCTATGAATTATTTACGTACGCTGACTGATTTCCATGCTAATTTTGTGGCTTTGAACTCATTCTTTGATTGCCAAAATTGATAAGAACTATAGAACAAAAGTGAAAACATTAGAACTATTGAAACAAAAAAAAAACTACCAAAAATTAAAAAAAAAAAACTTACGTATTCACGATATGAGCTAAACTCTCATAGGGCACCTTGTGACCGAGTGAGTTCATAATATAAACAGTCTCATCTTCAGGAATTAGGACTACTAAAATCCAATGGAGCCTAAAATGACATAGCGTGGAATTAGGACTAGTAAAAAGTACAATCTTTATAGATTACACGCTACGAAGTTTAAAATTTAAAAATGCATACCCAGTATTAAAGGGAAAGAAGACACGTTGACAGACATCCGTAATCATGTCAAAATTGATAAGCTCCAAGGTTGCTTGGTTTTACAAAACTAGAGGTCCTTCTAGGATCCTTGTAAAATCTCACAAATATGGAAAACTCAACACTCAATCCCAACTAAGAGTTAAG